>PITA01026192.1:0-23071 GCA_004023965.1 Spilogale gracilis
GTTTTGGTCTTTCCTGCAAAATGGCAACTGCCTCCGAGGCCTGAGCCGGGTATTTGTAAGGAATGAGGATGTGTGGGGAGTGCCTGGCTTGGGTGGGCAGCCCCCAAACACAGGAGCTGAGACTATTTGGGGTGCCCACATAGGCTGACTGCAGCTCGGCCAGGGGAGGCATCCAGAACTCCCCCATCCCCCCCACAGTCCTGTCCAGCCCACCGCAGCAGGCCTATCCCAGTGGGAGCCAGGGACAGAATAGCCCGTAATTTCAGCTGTTCTCTTCCCTAAAATTATTTCTCATCTGGAAATGGTTTCCAAACCCTTCCCAGGAATTAGCGGCACAGGGAATATTTTTCTATTAAAAACAACAAAATAAGACCAACAACCAAATGCTAGGTCTCTGCAGCTCAGACCCTGGAGAGGCCTGGTTGAGCACCAGCTGTATACACTTGCCCTGAGGGGCTCTGCCAGGGAGAAGCAGGGAGGAACAGCCAGGGATCTATCACCAGGATTCCCCCCCAACACACACCTGGGCATGGACGCAGGGTCCATGGTACAGGGCTAGCAGCGCCAGAAGGAGCTAAGGAGAAGCACCTAGCTTGGGGTGGCGTGGGTTGCTCTGGCTCCTGGGAGGCTCTAGGACTCTGGATTGTTACAGGTAATATAGGGCCTCAGGTCCCAGAGAGGCATCCCTATGGGGATTCTCTCGCAGCTGCTGTCATGTCCCTCACCACCTGGTGCTCGCTCTCTCTTTCTCTCTCCCATGTCCATTTTCACAAAGCCCCAGCTGAGCTCTGTCTCCAGGCCAGTCTAGGCCAGGCCAGCAAGAGGATCTGGCAAGAATGGAATGACATTGTTGAGCTCTTTTTGTATTTATTTGCACCATCATCTTCCACTGGTGATAAATGGCATGGGTTTTCCATCTCTGCTAATGATACATAGTTTCCATAGTACAGAAACAGAGTCAGGTAAAAAGGAAAAAAAAAATGTGAGTGGGGAGTCCATTTAAAAGCTACATTAGGGAAGGCAGACCTCAGGTGCTGTGGTTAAGAGGGCAGACACCAGAGCCTGAGGGCCTGGGCTTAAATTCTGGGCATCTGGGCAAGCTGTTCCCACCTCTCTGAGCCTCAGCTTCTGCATCTGTAAAAAGGGGGATGCTACTAACCCTCTGAGGTTCCTGCAGGAGACAGAGGACCATTTTGGGGGACTCCCCCATCTCCCTGTGTATCCTGGGTCTGACCCCAGGGATGTGCCCCTGCCTCTGCCTCATCTTGCCTTCCTCCATCTTTTTATGCCATTTTTAGACTCCATTATTGGGGTTCCTGAATCACCCCAGGGCTTTTGTACAGCCTGGAGTGTCCTACCACTTCCACATGGGGAACTATACTGTTTCCCCCTGAAAAATCCTCCCTCCACTTTCCCTGAAGCATTGCCTGGAAGCTACTCCCCAGCTTGGACTTTTCCTGATCCCCTGATAGGGAGGGTGCACAAACGTTTTAAACAAACAACTAGGCTCCGCTATACTCCACCCTCATGGGCACACCCATCTGCCTTTTGTCAGCAAGAAGACACACTCAGCCCCTCCTCAGAGAAGACCATGCAAGTGTCTAATACAGTCATGGCGTATTTCCAACCAGAGGCGGGAGCTCTGGCTCCGCATAGCCCACATGCCATGTGGAAGAGCATTACCTCTGGCTAGTGACCTCATGAGCCCAGCCTCAGTTGGCCCCTCTGACTAATGAGGGCAATAACGCTACCCTCCTCATTCTGGTGGTCCTGAAGACTAAATGGGTTAATACATGCAGGAATCCAGAGAGCATAAGCGCTCAGCGCAGAGCAGGAGAAAGCCATCTCCCGGTAGGAGAGAGCCTCTGAGACCAGGGCTGAGCTAGTCGGGAGGCAAGTGAACCGCCAAGGGTGCAAAGGTTAAGGGAGGAGCTCACTCTGCTGGCCGGGCTGGCCGGGAGAGCCACAGTCGTCCCAGGTCGTCGCTCGCCCCCTGCCGGCCGCTCTGCAGAATGACTTTCTGTTCCCATGCGTCTGACCCTCGGTCTCCCCAGCTTGGAGGGACAAGTCCTGCCTCTGTCCTGTGGGAGCCTCGGTTTATTCACCCATAAACTAGGAGAGCCCGCCTCAGCTTGACAAATAGAAGGCACGCCTCAAACATTTATGTCCTTCCCTTCCCACGACACCAGGATTTAATGAACACCCGCTGTGTGCCATAAAGAACATGACTGAGACATAAGTCTACCCCTTCCAGGGCTTAGGGCGTGGAAGAGAAGGAGGAAGAAGTCTGGGAATGGTGACTGAAGTAAGGCAGGATCCGTGTTGAGCACGCACTCGATGCCACACACAGTTCTAAACACTTGAGGATACTCTCGGAAGACAATGAGGTGGGGACTATTTTTAGTTTTGTTAGGGAGCTGAGGGCCCGAGGGGTTACCTAGCTTGTCCCAGCTGGCACAGCCTCAGTGGTTGGAAGCAAGACTAGAACCCACAAAGTTCTGT
Organism: Spilogale gracilis; assembly: GCA_004023965.1. NCBI lineage: Eukaryota > Metazoa > Chordata > Mammalia > Carnivora > Mephitidae > Spilogale > Spilogale gracilis. The sequence goes on from PITA01026192.1 coordinate 2,503, forward strand.
GCAAGGCAGGGACGGGAGGGGGGGTACGAAGATGCATTCACCCATCCAATTCAAAGACGTGTTTGTTGAGCACCTGCTGTCCCCAGGGCCAGCGCTGGATGCTGGGGATAGCCCAGTGACCCCACGGACACGCCACCAGGGAGTTGTTCTCCCCAGAAGATATTGACAGGAAGGGAGATAAATGATTAAAACGTGTCATTGGCGATTCCAGCTGTACATAAAAAATAGAGAGGGGCGGGGAAGGAGGCAGGCTGGGGTGTGTTTCGATTTTAAATAGTGGAGCGGGGCCTTGTGGGCTATTTGGGACTTTGGCTTTCACTATGAATGACGTGGGAGCCGTGGGGCGTTCTGAGCGGGGGGAGGGCGGGCAGGGGGATGACAGGAGTGGGGGCGGCTCCCTGAGCATCTGGGGAGGATGGAGCTACTTTTGAGTGGGCGAAGGTGAAGGATTCCGTTTCAGACGTGTCCGTTAGTGTGTATGTGGTTTGGGCTAATCCGAACAAAACACTTCGCGTGAACCTGGCAGGCGTACCGTGAGCCATGGGCGAGCGGGGATCACCGCTACCAAGCCGTTGGTATTATTATTACCAGAATCCTGGAGGGATCGCTTCTGCGTCCTGGCTCCTCTCTGGGCTGCTGCATTGTGCCGTGGGGCCACCAGGTGGCGCCAGCACACAGCGGGCGGACCTGTGCCTCCCAACTCGCCCCTTTTGGAGAGGATCCCGCTGTGGTGGGGGCTATCCTGTGAGCTGTAGGTCCTATAGCAGCATCTCGGGCCTCCATTTACTCGAGGTTAGCTGCATGCGCCCTTCTCCCCAGGGTGACAGCCAAAGCCGTCTTCAGGCATTGCCAAGTATCCCCTGCAGGGAAAAATCGCTCGGGTCAGTCAGAGCCCCTGCCTTGGTCGCTGCTGCCCTGCGTTCATTTACTGCGTGTCTTCTGTGTGTTGGAGCCGAGGCTCAGCTGGGACTCGGAGCTCGGAGGACCTACTGCGAGCAGAGATCAACCCAAACAGAGCTGGCCCCCAGGTACCGGTAAAGCATTCAAGACCGTAGAACACGAAGGGTCAAGTTCATCCCCCGCCCCCTCCAGGGGCAAGAGGAGCCGTGGGTTCAATCCAGATTTTGCCGGTTTTTAGCTGGGTGACTTTGGGCAGGTCACAGTAGCTCTCCGAATTTCCCTATAGGTAGAATGAAGTAGTCGTCCATTTTGGAGCCAACACCCTTGCTGGGGTCTAGGTTCCCACCACCGGGAGGCCACCGTCCCCCTGCGGGAACTCACAGCCTTGGACGTGGCGTGGCGTCTGCCCTGTGCGTGCTGCACGTGCCAGCACGCTCCCCAAGGAAGGCTGCTTCCTTGCTTACATTTTCTCCACTCCATCACCTGACGTACTAATTATTATACTCACTTCTCTGGTTTATCATCAGGCTTCCATGTCAAGCATGTGAGCTCCCTGAGGGCAGAGGTTTTATTGAAGTGGTTCCCTGCTGTGTCTCCCGGCAGGGGACAGTGCCTGGCATGCAGTACGGGGCTCCATTTCCTTGGACCAATAAATTCCCTTCTTCCATTTTTGCCCCATCCAGTCCATTCTCAACATGACAGCTTAGGGGAGCCTGCGGAAACCCACCTCGGTCATGTTCCTTGGAACTCTTCGCAGAGGAAAGGCAATGTTCTCCCTGTGGCCCTGTACAGCCTGTATGATCTACCCCCTCCCCACCAAGCTCATCTCCCCGACCTCATCTCCCGCCATCCTCCTCTCAGTCGCTTTTTGCCAGACCCGCTGGCCTCCTTGCTGTACCTCACACACATCAGCATACTCCTGCCTCAGGACCTTTGCACTTGCTATTTCTTCTTTCTGGAACTTTTTTCCCCCCGAGATATTGCCATGGCTCCTTCCTTTCATCTGGGTCTCTGCTCAAATGTCACTGCCTCAGAGCAGCCCCCTGCCCAGACACTTTCTCTCCATCATCTGATTATTTTTACAATACATATCACTAACAGAAAGGATTTTATTGAACTGATAACTTCTTTATTATTAGTCCCCCCCAACACACATACACAAAAGACAAACCTCTTCCGTCTTGAAGCTCATAGTGAGTCAGGAGGAGCCTCTTTGAAATGGTGACATTTGAGTTGTGACTTGAAGGATGAGAAGGGACTGGTCATGGGAACAACTGAGCAAAAGTCTTTTCTGACAAGATGGAATAGAAAGTGCAAAGGCCCAGGGGCTGCTCAACCCTGCCTGTCTAGGCAGCACCTGCTCATTTGGATGGTGGTTTCCCAGGCCATGCCCAGCTGCTGGCTGAGTGCCCTGAAGTCATCAGGAAGTTGTAGAGTGTTGGGGGGGGGGTGGAATGGGCCGGACCTGGCCACTCAAAGGCCCATTGACAGCCAGACAGGAAGGGCTGAGGTGGCCCAAGCAGTGGCTCACTCTTGCCAGCTCCCAGGAAGCTCTGGCGGCAACAGTTGAAAGCCTGGAGTTTCTCGGTAGACTCCTGTTTCCCAGGGTAGGGGAGAGAGATGCAGGCACTTGGGTGCTTGGGCAGGGGTGTAAGGGCTCTGAGGTCCCATAGCCTCGTTCCAAATCCAGCCCCGCCCTGGCTAGCTGAGTTGTCCTCGGCCACATCCTCTCTCTGAGCTTCAGCTCACCCATTAAATGGGGTGAAAAACAGGCCCAAGACTACAAGGATGGCAGAGGCATGTATGAAAGCAAGGGGAACCAGACATGACCCAGCAGGTGGTGACAGCTGGGGGCTGGCCGTGGTGTCCACTATGGCGTCAGCTGCCGGGGAGGCTCTGGTGGTCCTAAGCATGAAGACCTGCAGGGGAGCACAGTTGGGGTTTCTGGTTCAGATAAACCGGGGTGTGGCTCAGGGTTCCTGCTTTCCGGCCAGAGGCAGGTGGGATCTCCCCAGGCCAGGCCTCAGTTTTCTGAACCGTAAGGCAGGGCTAACAAGAGCCTTACAGAGGGAGAAGACTGCGAAGGAGCCAGCAGGCTGAGAGGCTGAGGGCTCAGTCTGATGACCAAGAACAGAGAAGGCCTCAAGGCACACTGGAGCCAGGAGGGGAAGGAGGATGTGAGCAGGGCCTCAAGGCAGGAGGGTGACGCCTACATGTTCATGCGAACACATTTACAAGCCTGACCACGGGTTAAGGTGGGTGAGCCCGTCTTGGGCTGGGGAGCAACAAGAGCAGAGAGCCTGGGAATGGAAAGCCATACAGCAGTGACCTCGGCCACAGGCACCTCGAGAGATCCCGCTAGAAAATCTGGCTGGCCCCAGACTGGGGACAGCAAACCTGGAGTGTGGACTTGGGCCCGGGGTGATGGGGAGGCTCGGAAGGCTTGGGAATGGAGGGCCACACCATTGCGCCATCGAGCACTGGCACAGCGAGGACGCCGTGCTTCGTGGCTCTGTCCCCAGTGCCCGGTTCTGAATGAATCTGTGAGGAATGGGGGAGTGAGAAATTGGCCACAGAAATCTGGGCCTTCTCTGGCCCTTCCCACCCGCACAACGCGCGGGGACTGCGAAATAGCTCCGGTCTGTGGAGCCTTGTTTATTGTGCCTGTTAGGTCCTAGGTATCGGCTGGAGCCAGGAAAGAAGCAGATCTAGTCCCAGAGTTCGTGGAGCTCGCATTTCAGTGACAGGTGAGGGCCAGGGAAACCAACGAATGGGATTCTTTCTGTGTTTGTTCAGTGCTAGGGAGGAAGCGTGATGGGAGTGTGAGGGAGCAAGGGGGGGGGGCGATCTGAAGAGACAGTTGCAGGAACAGCCGGAGGAATAGCTGAGGGAAGGGCAGACCAGGCAGAGGGACAGACACAGGCCAAGGTCCTGAGGTGGGAGTGGGCTCAGTGAGACGGAGGAGCAGCGAGGACGCCAGGGAGGCGCGGACTGAGAAAACCAGGGGAGAGGTGCCGCCCAGGCCCTGCAAGGCCTGTGGGTGAGAAGATAGGAGGGCACTTCTGGAAGGTTTTGGGAATGGCTTGATCTTATTTGCATTTTAAATCCTTCTTTCAAAGGGCTTAATCACTGTTATCCCCATATTACAGATGAGAAGGCTGAGGCTCCAGAGTTTTAATGATTTTCCTTAGGCACCACAGCTACTAAGAGGCGAAGGTGGGGTCCAGGGGCGCCTGGGTGGCTCAGTTGGTTAAGCGACTGCCTTCGGCTCAGATAATGATCCCGGAGACCTGGGATGGAGTCCCACATCAGGCTCCCTGCTCAGCGGGAAGCCTGCTTCTCCCTCTCTCACTCCCCCTGCTTGTGCTCCCTCTCTGGCTGTGTTTCTCTCTGTCAGATAAATAAAATCTTTAAAAAAAAAAAAAAAAAAAAGGTGGGGTCCAACCCCAGCCTGTCTGTCTCTGGGGTCTGCAGGGCGGGAACAGATTGAAAGCTGCCTGCTGGACCCAATACAGTTCTCCTGAGTCATCAGGCTGGGCCTGGAGCTCACCTCTAGCTCACCCAGAAAGTACCCAGGGCAGGTGTCCCTCCCCGTGCCCCCCCCCCCCGGGGATGCCCCAGGGTGCATCCACACCCACACCTTTTTGCTCTCTGGGCAGTTCTGGTCACAGGACCTGGGCTGAATGCCTTGCGGGAGACTGAGTACAAGCTGCGAGGATGGACGGGACCTGCCCTCCTGCTGTGGCTCTGTGGCCTTGCAGAAGTGCCCCACCCTCTCTGGGCCTGCTACTCAGTGCCTGCTGCCTGGCCCAACCCCAGAGCCCAGGGCTCCTCTGCAGCTCCCGCACCAGGCTGAGGGCAGAAGGACCGGCAGATAAAGGCCGCCCAGACGCCTGTGGGGGCAGCAGAGCCTCAGCCCCACCCAGATAACAGGACAGCAGAGGAGAGAGACTGCTGCGCCCTAACCGGGCCGCCCCATCCCACCAGGGCTTCTGGAGAACCATGTCGGTGCCCGCACTGCCTGACCCACTTCTCACTCTACCCCCTCCTCAGTGCCCTCCAACCAGGTTTCCACCCTCTGTGCCACCAAATAGCTCTTGATGTCACAATTGTTGCTGCCAAGCCCAACCGTGGCACCCGGCGCTCACGGTCGCCGGTCAGCAGGAGCTGTCTTTGGATGCTGCTGCCACTACCCCTCCACCCCCGCAGGTCCCCGACCTCGGTGACCGGTGACCTCACCCACTCACACAAGTAAACGTGTGTGTGTGTGTGTGTGTGTGTGTGTGTGTGATGACTAATCGGATTCCCATCAGCATACTGATCTCTCTACTGGGCTCTGGACTTGAAACACCCTAAAAAGACATCTTGACTTCCCCAAATGCATCTCCCCCCTCCAAGCCTACTCAGAACCTCCAGCCTTCACTTTTCTTTTACTTCTGTCCAGCTCCACTGCCACGATCCTGGTCTAAGCCACCTCCATGCTCGCCTGTGGCTTTCTTGCTGGTTTCTCTGCGGCCACCTTTGCTCTCAACGGCACCCAAAACAGGTCACTCCCCTGGCGAAACTTGCAGTGGCCTCTGGCTGCCCTCCCCAGGGCCTCTAAGACCCTACCTCGGCCTCCTCTCTTCCCTTCAGCCAGACTGGCTGCCTATCACTTTCTCCAGCAAGGTGAATTCTTTCCTGCCTCAGTGCTTTTGCACTTTGCGCTTCCTCATTCTGTAACTGTTTTCCCTCCTTTCTTCATACCTGCCTTGTTTCTTTCAACCATCAGCTGAATCATTACCTCCCTAGGGGTCTCCTCCCTGGCCATTCAACAACCAAAAGAGCCTGACCCTGTTCCTGGTCATTCTCAACGCCGTCACCCTGTTCACTTCCTTCATGGGAAACCTATTTATTTACTTCTGTATTCTCTCCCTACCTCTCTATCCTCCCCAGAATGTTGGTTCACCGCCAGGGAGGGAAACCAGGAATGCAGCCGTGTCCGGCACATAGTAGACACTCAGCTGCCAGGATGGCTGCATGGATGGATGGATGGGCAGCCAGATAAATGAGCTCAAACTATACTTTTCATCATGCCACTGTCTCACTCAAGAACCTTCCTTGGCTCCCCACTGCCTATAGAATAGAAAGCAAGCTCTTTGGGCCTTCAGAGCTTTCTGAAGTGGTCCCAAATAGGATGGTAACTGCACCTCCCAGCAAATAAACACATCATTCATGCTAAACCCTTAGGAAGTGGGCCAGTTAGCTGTCTGACTACTCGACCCGGCCAAGAGCCATTTGAGAGCAGGGTCTCGGTCATCTTCATCTCTGGTTGTCAGCATGGAGCCCCTGGTCAGCAACATCAGACAGGTTTGATGAGTAAATACAAGAATTAGCCAGAGGCTGAGTGAGCGAGGGAAAGTAGCCCACCGTGACCTGAGCAGCCCGCCAGTAGGAAGGCTCGAAAGCGGAAGCTTCAGACCTAGACTGCTGACCTTCTCAAATTTAGAAGATGGGAGTAGTTTTGCTGTTTCAGGTGACTGCTCCTAGTCAGGGTTTCAAAGTATATCAAACTGGAAAGTGTGGTGACAGGGAAACTTGAAGCCTGCCAGAAATGAGGTCAGCAGTGTCTCTGGGGAGGGGATGATTTGAATAATGACCAGGTCCTCCAATCAGAAGAGCCGAGTGGTTGCAGATTAGTAAAAACACACTCCCATGCAATTTCAGCAAAAGCCACGAAGACCCACAGCATCAGGAACAAAGGTTCTTGGGGCTTCTAGAAGGTCTTGCCAGACCATTTCCGGTCTAAGCCTTTCAATCTGGACTCTCTTTTGTTCCCAGGTGGGGTGGGAGCCTCTCGGTGATGGAGGTGGGGTGGCTGTGTGACAGTGGGTGGGGTCCTCTTCTGAGTCACCGCTCTGGAGAGTGGACCTGCCCCAGAGTAGCACAGCCTGTTTCTATGGCTCTTCAGTCAGTCCGTACCTTTCACTGGGGTCACTGGAAAGTAGATTCTGATGGGCAAGGGGACGGGGTTGTTGGACCTCTGCCGGACATTGGTTGCAGGCGCACCTGCGGAGGGGACATGGCTGCAGGCTGAACGAGTCCTGGAGAGGGCTGACTTGGTCCTCACAGGGGGTGCCCTCTGTGGTCTGCTTCTCTGCAGCTTCACCACCTGGAGCCAACCACCACCTGCTGCCTGGACAGCTGTCATAGGCTCCCCACTGGTGTCTCAGCTCCCACCCTTGACCCTCCTCCAACACCAGATCATCACCAGTGACCTAAAGCTAGAGAAGCTCTCCAGTGCATACATCAGACTGCCTCACTCTGGTATTTAAAGCCCTCTAGTGGCCTCTGGGGATACTCAGAGTAAAATCCCAATTCTTTGCCATGGTCCACAGGACCCTGCTACTTGAGTCTGCCTCTGCCTGTGACTCCTCTGTCCCTCCTCCATGGTGTGCCAACCCACAGCCTTCTCTTTTTCTGAAGGCAGCTGTTCTACCCCAGGGCCTTTGCACTTACTGTTCCCTCTGCCTAACACTCCTTCCTTCAGATCGCTCATTGCTGATTCTCTATCCTTTCCATCTCATCTGAAATGTCCCCTCCCTACAGCCCTGAGCCACCCTTGATGCTATCTATCACTGGCCATCAGGAGAAGGAGCACCCCCCCCCCCAGTTTTGCTGTTTCAGGTGACCGCTCCTAGTCAGGGTTTCAAAATGTATCAAGCTGCAAAGTGTGGTGACACTATAAGGCTCCTGCTGCGTGGCAGCCACAATCGCTCCCTCCAGACCTGGCACCCATAATACAACAGTAGAGTAGGACTGCACTGTCCCCCTAATAACCATGATTGCCGAGTAATGATTCATACTCACCATCACATGCGAATTTGCTGTGAGGACAAGCAGCTAAGGGTAATTTATGCCACTTATGCAATGAATTCTGATTGTTGCTGGCAGGAAACTTGCCGAGGAGGGTATGAACCACGCAGCTCCCTTACGAGCACAGCCCCCCCTTCTCTGTCGCCCCCAAAGGCAGACCTTTCCTCTCTGTCACCTTGCCCAGGCCCTTCCACGTCTCTCAACTGCTCAGCACGGTGCACACAACAGAAGCAGTGTGATTTATTTCCAGAGCAATAGTGGGTGGCTTAGTGAAGGAGCCAAACAGGAAAGAGGTCCCTGCTTTGTGGGGAGCCTAGGGATAGGAAGTAGAGGAAGTCAGGGAGTAAACCGGCTCTTAATTCTAGAAAGAGCAGGGATGTGGGAAGATGCCCTATGGCCGGATCCCACTTCCACAACCAGAGCTCAGCAACGTGGGAGTCACTTCCCTTCTCTGGACTCCAGTTCCTTCGCTGTCAGATAAAGAGAAATTAGATGAAACCAGGGGTGGCCCATAGTTTTGTAAGAAGGACAAATCGAAAAGCCTAGGAGTCTGGGTAGATACACCCTCCTCCTCCACACACACACACACACACCACCTGTCTCTCTCTCTCTTATCTTAACGCCATCTCCTGCCACAGGAGGCAGTTTACAGTGTTGGGGTGGGGGACAGTTCATAAACCAGGGAACAACTAAATGAAAAAGGAGATTCACTTAGTGATGTTCTATGAAAAGAAATCACATGGGATTGGAAGAGTCAGCTGCTTCCGATTGGGTGTTCGGGGAAGACATCTACTGTCTGAAATCAAAGAAGCGTCCCCAGCACAGGGAGAAGCGGCAGAAAATCCCCCGAGGCTAATGTCCCCAATGTCAGCTTTCAATGCCTCCCAATAGTTATTTACTTACTACTCTACATGTGAGGAAGTGCCAGGGCTCAAAGACAAAATTTAACCCTCTGTACATGAAGTGAATTAGTGAGGCAAGAGGCTGGCAAACATTTCCTGTCAAGGGCCAGAGAGTAAGCAGTTTTAATTTGGGGGCCACATGTCGTCTGTCATGACGACTCAGCTCTGCCGTGGTCCATGCGTAAATAATGGCCATACTTCAGTGACATTTTATTCACAAAGACAGGCAGCTGGCTGGCCACAGCTTGCTAAGCCTGGAGTTAGGCTAAAAAATATGAGAAATATAAATGGAAAAGGAGGGACCACAGAACGAGGAAGGAGTCCGGGAAAAATGAAACCTACAAGGTGTACTGGCTGGGTCATCACCACCATGTAACACGTACTAGCAGTGACACAGAAGGAAACCAAACTGCCGGAGGAGAAGAAAAGACAATTGAGGCTCTGTCGACGTAAAGGAAAAGGGAGTGACAGTGAAGGGTGACAGCTTACACGGGAACACAGAAGAGCTGGGCTGACGAGTGGAGGAAGGACACGACTGTGAACTGTGTTTTCTTTGATCCTTGTCGTGTCTGCAGAGAGAACTCTGGGTGACGGAGGGTAATGCAGCACAGATGTCTTTGCGGCTGTCATTCTGCCCGAATGGGTGACCAAAATCAGCACAGAGGCAAAACAGATTCTTAAAAAATTCACAAATTAATTCAACAGACATTTAATAAGGGCCTACCATGTTAGGGGGTACCAAGACTTCAGAGATCATGGAAGTTCCTACTGGATGAAGTTAATAAGTAGAATTTTTTTAAAGCTTTTTTCTTTTAGAGAGAGGCCCAACAACATGGGGCTCAATCTCAAGACCCCGATCATGACTTGAGCTGAAATCAAGAGCCAGATGCTCAACTGACCAAGCCATCCAGGTGCCCCTCATAAGTAGAATTTTATTATTTTTAAGATTGTGGTAAAAATATGCATCACATGAAAGTTAAATCTTAACCATTCTTACTGCCCAGCTCTATATTGCTGGGTATAGTCACAGAGTTTTGCAACCAATCTCTAAAACTTCTTCATCTTGCAATAATGGAATTGTACTATTGCTGAAAAGCACCACTCCACTCCCCGTCCCTTCTGAGACTCAAGCTGACCTCATTACATCCGAGCCCACAGTTTTTAACACAGCTGCATTCACCGCGGGGCATATGATATGACAGTGGGAAACTGAAAGCAACTTCCTCGTCCATCAGGAGGGAACGAGCTAAATAAATGCGGCCATTCAGAGGAAGAAGTTTCCTTCAACAGAGATTCCTGAGAACCTACTAGTGCCGGGACCAGTTCTTGGCTTGAGGGATAGAGCAAGAACAAAGCAGTCTCTTCCTCCCTGGAGGCACATTTTAGTGGGGTTGACAGCCCACATATGAAGAACCAATAAAAATACATGATTCAGAGTAAGAAATGATCAGGCCCTGAAGGTTCTAGAAAGCGGGGCAATGTCTCCCTCACAGGGCTGAAGACTAACTAGTACAGCCTCTGGCACAAAGCAAACAGCAACAAATGGGACCTACTATTTTTAGGACTGTACTTCCCCCAAATTAGAAAAAAATTTTTTGAGTAGGAAGGAAGTGGCAATGCCAGGAATCAATTCTGCCTGATTCCAGTTCTGGTGACTTAGTACTGAGAGGGTCCTTGATGCTTTAAACAGCCACCCGGGCCTTCACAGGCTGTTCACAGAACTGACATAGGAAGGGCTGCTAATTCCTCCTGGGTTTTGTTTAGTCTCATCTGCCGCCAGTAGTTCAGGAACATTCCTGCTAAATTAGCCCGTCTCTTGGATATTCAGCTTTCTCTCTCTGGTCCCCCTCTCCCTATGGTTCCAACCACTGAGGTTTCTCTTGTTGGAAAATCAAAATCAAAACCCTCCCTGAGCCTCACACATCTTCCTCAGCTCCCAGTCTTCTCTTTTTGCCCCTTCAGTGGGATTCAAGAGGCAGCTGTCCCCACCAGGGCTTCAAAGGTCTCCCTTCTCAGCACCCTCCTCTGTGGCCCTCCACCCCATCCTCCACCCCATGACTGACAGTGAATTTGGAGCCTCATCTTACGTGTGTCTTCCCTGCACTTAGCTGTGGACCCCTCCCTCCCCTGAACCCTGCCCTTTGCTTTCCTATACTGCCTACTGCTTTGCAGCTTCCTCCTACCCCCCCCATCTGCTCTGCTCCCTCCCCCTCTGCTTCTCAGTCTTTACAAATGGAGCTTTTAGAGCCTTGGGCCTAGGCCACCTTCTCCCTTGAGGCTCCTCTTCTATTCAGCTCCAAAGCAACTACAATCACTCCTAAATCTGGGCTCATCTCCCACGCCATCAGAGACTCACGATCCCCCCCTGGTCCCCACTGTTCCTTGTTGTCCCCAAACTGGAATATGTCGAACTGTCTGTCTGCCCTATCGGCTTGGTGGAGTCAGAACCCCTGAACTCAACACACTCACAGCCGAGTTTATGGTCTTCCCCATGAACCTGGTCCAATCCCAGTGCCCTCATCCCAAGAGTGGCCTTCCCATCCACCCAAGTGCGGAAGCCATAAGTGAGGTGGACTCCTCCATTCCAACAGCAATCTGTCCCCTCAGCATCCTCCCAGCCTCTCCCCCATACTGCCCCTGTGTGACTCTCTGCACTTAACCTGGACCCCCTCCTTCTCCTTTGCTTCTCTGCAGCTCCTATGCTTCCGACAACCAGAGCAAACTAGTAAGATCGTGTCTAATGACATGAAACACAGCTCCACGTGCTGGGAATTCTCGAGGTCATTGCTCTAAGGACACAACCCAATCTTCTTACCTTGGCACACGAGGCCCCACCAGGCATTCTGGCCTCATCCACCTTGAGGCTGGTGCAGCCCTTTGTCCTTTTTTTTTCTTTTTTAAAGATTTTATTTATTTATTTGACGCAGAGAGAGATCACAAATAGGCAGAGAGGCAGGCAGAGAGAGAGGAGGAAGCAGGCTCTCTGCCAAGCAGAAAGCCCGATGCGGCCTCGATCCCAGGACCCTGAGATCATGACCTGAGCCGAAAGCAGAGGCTTTAACCCACTGAGCCACCCAGGCGCCCAGCCCTTTGTCCTTTGCACCCACCCACAGTATTCTGTCCTGCAGCTCGCCAGGTAACCTGCTAGTCTCCCACCTTACCCACCTCTGGCCAGGGACCCCTCCCATGCCGTGTGCCTGTGGCCTGCAGCCATGTCCTTTGCAGGACTCTTTGTGGTTGTAATTTTTTTTTTTTAAGATGTTATTCATTTATTTGAGAGAGAGAGATCACCAATAGGCAGAGAGGCAGGCAGAGAAAGAGGGGGAAGCAGGCTCTCTGCTGAACAGGGAGCCCAATGTGGGCCTGGATCCCAGGACCAAGATCATGACCTGAGGTTTAACCCTCTGAGCCACCCAGGTTGCCCCGTAACTTTTAAAAAATGTTTTCTATTTATTTTTAGTTATTTTATTTATTCATTTTACAGAGAGAGAAGAAAGCTTCCCGCTGAGCAGGGAGCCTGATGTGGAACTCGATCCTGGAACTCTGGGATCATGACCTGAGCTGAAGGCAGATGCTTAACGACTGAGCCACCCAGGCGCCCCAATTTTTTTTTTAAAGATTCTATTTTTCTATCTTGGGGAGTGGGGAGTCCAATATGGAGGGCTTGATCCCAGAACCCTGAGACCATGACATAAGTTGGACGCTTAACCAACTGAGCCACCCAGGCGCCCTGATTGTAATTTTAATCATACTCTCCACTGGGGGTGTGGGGAAACAGGACAGTAAGTTTTATGAGGCCACTGACCTTGTCCCTTTGGCTAATCATTATATCCCTAGCACCTGGGCACAGAGCTTTACATTCAGTAAGGATCTGTGAGTGATAAACATCCAACAAAGAGAAGCTTTGATGACAGTCTCCAAGTGGCACCAGACAGACAGCAAACCCTGGACTGACCACAGGCCCTTCTGGATCCAAACTCCATCTACGCTCATCCTCTCCCTGCCCAGGTATCTTGTTTGACTCGATGGGAATCACCTGGGTCCATTCTGGAAAGAAAACCGAAGGATGAGAGGATGACTGGATCGCACGGTGGGGCTTTAGTGCTTCTGCTCTGTTTCCTGAGTTTTTCACTCAATGGGTCGGGTCGCCGGGCTCAGGCGGGCAGGCTTTCTCAGGAGCACCCAAGGGTCAGGCGAGCAATGTGGAAGCCAAGCCGCTGGAAGAAACATACAGCAGCTGAACTCCTACGACAAAAAGCGGGGGGAGGGCCTCCTAGAAGCCAAACTGTTCTAGGCAAAGAAAATGACCACCAAGGTTTGGTTCTTGAATATGTATTTTTTACTGAAAAAATCATTCATAAATTAACATACAAAAATGTACAAACACATGAGTAAATAATGTAATGACAAAGGACTATTTTTGTGAAAAGTGTTTTTAAAACATCTTTAGATTTCAGTGCAAAAATGTACCCCTGGCACTTCTTAAAACACAAGAGCAAGCTCAAAAAAAAAAAAAAAAGTCGTGATGAAAGGAAGCTAGCTACGTTCAATGCTATCGTCAATGGTGAGTGGACCCAATCAGTACATGCAACTGTCGCTCAGCTATCTGCAACGGTGGTAGAGAGAGGAGCTCCAACAAAAGCCCCTGTCATGTCAAAAGGAATATTTTTGCAATAATTCCTCGCCTAGAAAAACAGCGTGAAAGGAGAAACATTTCCCTGCACGCAGCTGAGACGAGACTGATTGAAGGGGTCACCCTTCAGCTGCCAAAATACACACAAGGTCACATTTGGTTCTTATTATTCTTTTCTTTCTTTTTTAAACATGAGAGTCTCACACCATTAACAGCTCACGGGCCTGGCTGTCTGTTTTTAACTTCCATGTTTCCCACACGATACTCAACTTGGTGGGTAAATGACGAAGCGATGTGCAGTAAGAGATTTCACACTGATAAGACAAACTCACACAGAATCGCAAAATAATTTCAGTGACCTTACTTCAGACACCTTTCCTCCTGTCCTCAAATCAGCGTTTTCTTTTTAAAATCAGTTGTTTAGCCTTTTGCCAACATTTTGTTCTTGGTGGCAAGTATATTCGCAAAAACCTTCGAACAAGACCATTTTACAACACACACACACACACCATCCTTAACCAAGGATCGGTCTGTTCTGGCAAATTCTTCCAAATGACATCATGGCTGTGGCCCACTGCTCACGGCTTTCAGGGATGACAGAGGACAAGAGGAGGAGGAGGAGAGTCAAGGCCAGCACACGGGCCTGAGGGGACATGGAAGAAAAGGGGAAAGAAATCTTTATTGCTCTGTGCACCAGACTTCAAAAGAAAACCAAGTGAGCTCCTGTGTGTAGATGTTCCCTCGTGAAGGTCTTTTAAAGCATGAGATGCTCAACATTCTTTTAAAACATATGATACAACTTACCAGCATTTTCAAGGGCAGCAGCCTGCTCTCTCATATGAGCCGATAAGAGCTTTGTAAAGCAGCTGGTTTTCTACACCACCACTCTATTCTTCAAAAGAACAAAAGCATGAACAAAAAACAAGGCCTGGCCAATCACTCCCACAGCCTGTGGGGATCATATGCCACGGAGCCGACACGTGCAACGGAGAAAACCCCAACCCACACGTGCACACACAAATAGACCCCCTACACACACATCCATGTAAACCATGAAAATTAAGGAAGTTGAAGGCAAACAAGGCAATTAAAAAAAATAAGAGGTACTTTTCAGAAGTACTCCTAATCAAAATATATAAATATGTTTTATGGAAAAGAAGAGAAAAAGACTGGCATTTTTCAGAATCCTGCAGAAGCCAAGAGGGGACTACGAATTGAGGGATTTGGCTCAGGGAAAAACAGAGAGGCACAATTTCAAGGCCAACTTAGAATCTAACTTAAAGAAGTGCATGGGGTGTGGACCCAACCCAGGAGCTCTGTCCATCTACCCACAAAACTCTGACTGGGTCCACCCCGGCCCCCAGCTGAGCCACAGCACTCAAGTGTCACCTGCTCCCCGGCTCATTAGTTCTATGGACTAGTTCACAAGGTTGACAAAGAATCTTTCCAGAAACCAAAAAGGGAAATATTCAGAGGAATCACTGAAGCTAGCTGATAATTTAGGCACAGATTTCAAGAATTGTGGCCAAGTTCCACAAGAGGAAAAAGGAAAAAAGAGGCAGAAAACCTACCCACCCGACCCCACCACTCTGGAGGCCCCTCAAAGGGGTGCGCTTTGAGCAGGGAGGGCTCCTGTTTAGCAGAAGACTGGGATGAGAGCGTACGCGCCCAACAGGGAAGACAGAGTCCACAGCAAAAGTCAAGAGCAAGACTTCCGGAAGAGGAGGTTGGGAGGCAGCAGGAGTTAGCCACCAGGGATAGAATGGACTGTCCCCGTCTGTTTGTGACGTGCCCTGTACCCACTCCCCTCCAAAGTGATAGCAATTTGGGAGGCAATAGCCTTCCCTGCATTTTAACTGAGTTCCTGCATTTGCCAACCAAATAAGTGATCTAATATATAAATTCTCAGTTTGAATTGGAGCCAGCTATGAAATTAAATTTAAAAAAGGCAATTTTACATGGCTTATTTACAATTATACTTCTTCAAGAAGTGATTGTTATAGGTCTATTTATCTTCCCTACTCCCTCCCCCCACCCTCAATCCCCACCCAAAGCAGGTAATTAGAAAGAAAAAAAAATTTGAAACCAAAGAAAACACCAGAGATAAAGAAGAATGGTGTGTGGAGTTTCACTTGCTCTTCCTAAAACACAACTGCCCTGTGGTGGGGTTGCCTCTTTGCTCTGAAGGCCGAGGGCCTCCAAAGGCCATTTGCAGGCACAGGCTCGATGCCAGGCCCACGGCAGATGTCAGCTCCTAGCTGGAGACCCTGGCGACGAGACACTGGCGGGGACGAGACCCTGGGGTTCCAGACCGGAGGAGAAGAGCAGCGGGACCGCCGTCCGTCTTGCGATAACAGAAAGCCAGGCCTGATAAAGGATATTCCCCGCCACAGTGAAGGCGTTTTGTGCATGTACTCTGTTCACATTTTCTCCTCGAACCCTGTGATCCTTCAACAGACGCTATATTTCTATGCTTTCCCTGGGTGGAGCCCCAAGCCCTCTTCCCAGGCTGCTTTCCTGGTGGCGGCGGGTGAAGCAAACACAGGCTCTCCCCTCATCTCAGTACTCGGTCACCTGAGCCAGCTCGGGTGTCAGGTTGACGGTGATGTTTTTATACAAGGCGTCGTATGTGATGTTTGCAAAGTAGTTCAAGTTGTTGAGGCCGTCCAGCCCTTGCCGTTCTTTGGATTTGCGCAGTAGAGCATACCTGTTGGAGCAGAGAACAGAGAGGTGGCTCTGAGTGAGGGCCCAAGCTCCCCGTGGCAGAGGACAGAGCAGGACGGCCCACACAGGGGCCACCACCCAGGGCAGCTCTCCTGCATCGCATGGCAGGCACACCAGCCCACCCCATCCAGCTGCTCCTGCTGAAGGTGGTTATTATTAGATACACCTCCTACTTCATGCCAGGGGTTTTACTTATGACATCATTTCATTTCATGCACCGCTCCTTAAGCAAATGAGGAAACCAAGGCTCCAGAGTTCAATGGTTTGCCCAAGGTAAAGTCATGGAATGGGGAAGCAGGAGGTAAGATATTAAAAATACAACAGATGAGCAAGGTCAGGTCTGCATTCAGTGCCTTCTCACTCCCCTGACGACAGAGTGCATGCAGTCAGAACTGGTGGTCCAGAGAGCAGTCCTCCCCTCAGCAAACAAGACAAAAAGGCACTCAACACAGATGTCACTCCATCCACGTGCCCCAATCAGTCCACTATGAAACTTCTCATCAAGAGCCCCCACATGAACAGACGCTCAGGGGTACACCTTCCAGAACCAGAGCTCACAGAAAGGGCGCCAACTCTTTGTCCTGTCAATGTAAGTTACACAGGCCCTTTAACCGAGTGGATCTTTCTCCAGCTCCCTGAAGACAGAGGAGACCATGAAGCTTAAGATGCCAAATGAGCGATTTCCTTCCAAGATCTGTGATCAGATTTTTGTTGATGATATGACTTCATACCAATGCCTGCCTCACGGGTAAATGCAAATCTATCTAGGAACCATAAAGCAGCCAGACCAGGACCGTGGAGAGGAGGTGGGGAGTAAGACCAGGGGTTTCTGTATGATATGCTCTGGGACATCTGGAAATGCAAGATATAGAGGATATTTGTAAGAAGAACAAATAAATTGCACCAACCTTCCAAGAAATTGGACTTCTCCTCGATGGTGATGAGGAATAGACTTGTACTTCCCCGTGTCACCTTCCGGCCGGCTCACAGAGTAGCCTGCATTCTGTACTCTGTCCCAGACAAAGAGATTGGGCTTTCAGATACAATGATCAAGTGCCACAGATGACCATACCTACGCCGGGGTGGAGAAACCCCAGGTTGAACAACAGAACTTCTGCATCTTAATATTCAATTGCCCACCCCTCTGGGTAAGATCATGGCTTTAGAAAAGAGGTCTACAATACCAGAAAATTTTGAAAAAGAAAAAGAATTCAAACATCTTGAGAGTAAGGTGTGACACGGGTTCTCGGTGACAGGTACAACAGCAAGCATTCCCCAGGAGATGAGCGCACACGTTCTCTCTCTCTTTGTTTGGGCCCTATCAAAAATGCTTCCCTCGCTGGTGGACAGCACCTTTCCCACTCACAACCTACTAGAAAGCAAGTCAGTAAGGTCAGAGTTGCACTGTGTTTTCCCTGCTTATGAACTTAATGACTCTTGTCTACCTCTCCCATCACCAGGGAGATGAACTATTTGTAGGACGTCTTCTGATTTCGACGTAAAACTTCACAACACTAGGACGAAAGGAGAACCTAAAGAAGTGTCCGGTTCTTTTATCCTTAATGTGATCAAGACAGGATTTCACGAGCTGGACTTACTGGCAACTTGATAGGGCTGTAAGAAATAACGACTACATGGAGATGAACTTTGGACATCTACGTGAAATCTATGGTTGTCTTCATATTTCAAAACGTGGGAGAATATTATTTCAACATCCTCCTCTTGACTCCAAATTATACTCTCTTGTTTGGGGAAACGTGTTCTCTCTCTGACTTGTTAAACACATACAGAACGTCCACTGTGTGTGCCTGGGAAGTGTGCAGAGCACCGGGGAGAACCAGCTCCTCTTCTGTGCCCAGGGGCGCCTGCTGAGCTGGGGAGAGCTGCTGAGAGTGGAGAATTATGACAGATGTCCTGGGAGGGCCCAACTGGATTCAAGGACCAGTCAAACCAGTTATGTTTATGGAAAAGCTGTTCATCCTCACTAGGTTCCTAAGAAACCCAAATTAAGAGGATGAGATGCCATTTTTAACCTCTCAGATTGAGAAAGAATTGTCTAGAGTTCCTTTGTCCAGTACAGCAGCCAAGCACTGAAATGTGGCAAAGCATAAAAGGCTGTAACCATGTGGGCGGTGATCTGAGAAAGCAGGAATGTTGACACACGGCTGCTTGAAATCTTTCTGCGATCACTTTTGGAGGGAAATTCTGATAACTATCCAAATTTAAAAGAGCATTTACTTGACTGTACAGTTCTACAACTAGGAATTTAATCTGAAGAAATATTTGTCCACATGAACAAGGATATTCAAAACTGTAAACAATGTTCATTGACAGGAAAGGATTAAAAAAAATATCACGCCTCTCCATAAAGGAATACCATGCAATTGTTAAAGGTAATGAAGTGGCTCTCTCTGTGTTAACATGGTTGGAAGAGGAGAATGATGGGTCTGGGCTATCTGTGTATGAATACAAAGAAGGAGAGAAAAAAACAGCCCTGTTAAAATGACTGCTTCCTGGGAATGGGATAGCACAGCAATGGGGATTAAGAATTACACCCTCTGGTTTATGTACCTTTAGTATCTGAATTTTTACCAGCAATTATTAGTTTGTAATTAAAAAGCAACAAGTAACTTTCTTTTTTAAAGCCCATCTAGAAAGTCAACAGACACAAAGTGGAGATTCTTTTGCTTATTTATTCCTTATTAGGTTACTATTTACTTAGTCTGTAAAAAGATTCATTTACACTACTCAAATATAGCATTATTCTCACAAACTTGTATAATACAAGCCTTATCCAATAGTATAGATAAAACTGTGTATACCTATCACTAATACATGACCTCTGGTTTGGGGAGGTTTCAGTAAAATGTGCTTTGAATGTAAAATATATGCCAGATTTCAAAGATATGGTAAGAGAAAAAATAAATGTGAAGTATATCTCCTTAATATTTCATATTGATTATATATTGGAAGGAAATTATTTTTGATACATTGTGATAAATATGTTGGCATGTTTTATTAATACATTAAAATGAATTTCATCTCAAAATTCTTTAACCTTTTTAAACATGGCTACTAGAAGGTCTCACATGACCTGCATGGCTTATACTTTATCCCTCCTGTGTGATCCCTCCTGTGAAATGCAAGGTAGCATTTCTAGAAGGCCCTGGAAACCAGAAGAGGGGTGTACCTGTTCCACAGGTCGTCATCTTCTCCACCCCAACCCCAGAAAGCGTTTGGAAAGCCATTGATCTTCCGAAACTGTTCCACCGTTAAGCCGCTCACTCCACCAAAGAACTCGGTATAAGGAAGCCTAGAAGGAGACATACAGCTTGAATCACCTAGGAATTGAAGGATGGTTTCTTCCTCTGGGGAGGGCCACCATCGCACAGAACACGACATAGCACCTACAGCCCTCAACCTGCAACGGCTGAGATGCACCGACCTTTGTGGCTAACCGTATCTTTCTCTAATTCATTTGTTTCATAATAGCCTTATTGAAACATAACTGGCATTCCAAATGGTTCACCCAATTAAAAAGGGTGCAATTCCATCGTTTTTAGGATATTCGTGGAGCTGTGCAACCACGATCCCCAGTCATTTTAATACCTTTCATCACCCCAAAAAGAAGCTTTGTACCCACCAGCAGTCACTCTCCTTCATCCCCGCAACCCAATGCAAGCCATTGTCTCTAGGGATCTGCCTCTTCTGGACAAGTCACGGGAGCACAATCATGCAGCACATGGCCTTTGGTAACTAGCTTCTTTCACACAGCGAGTTTCCAAGGTTCATCCCTCTGGCCATGTGTAGCAGGACTCCATTCCTTTTTACTGCCTAATAGTGTTTCAAGCTGTGGCTGTGCTCCATTTTGTTTATCCATTTGCCAGCCGCTGCGTGCTGGGGGGGAGCTAATTGGATTTTGCCATCTTTGCATCTCACAGCATCCTTTTAGATTCAGCCTCTTCCGGAGGAAATGATACTCACAGATACATATACTTGTCCAACTTAGTTGCAAAGTGTCTTGGCATCTGCCCACATCCATAGTAGTTCCGATCGCTTTCCGGTATATGATCCACATCATGAAAAATAAGACAGTCCCAGTCCAGATCCTTCATTGCTTCTTGAAAACCAACGTTGAAAAGCATAGCACGATTAAAGGGTTGGGTGCCAACCTAAAAGAAGCAGAACTTTAATTTTTAAAAGGACTCATGGAGCAACATCTTCACTATCTCAGCGCTGCCTAAAGGAGAGCTTAATGAACCCCACTGAGACAGATCCCGCTGCCAGACGTGGGCTTGGCCCGCACGCTCCTCGCTGCCTTGCAAGCCACTTGACATCTGGCCTCAATTTCCTTAGGTGGCTCAGTTGGTTGGGCAACTGCCTTCGGCTCAGGGCATGATCCCGGAGATCCGGGATCGAGTCCCACATCGGGCTCCCTGCTCCGCGGGAAGCCTGCTTCTCCCTCTCTCGCTCCCCCTGCTTGTGTTCCCTCTCTGGCTGTGTTTCTCTCTGTCAAATAAATAAAAAATCTTTAAAAAAAAAAAAAAAAAAAAAA
>PITA01026193.1:0-16316 GCA_004023965.1 Spilogale gracilis
AAAAGAAGAGAAGAAGAAGAAGAAGAAGAAGAAGAAGAAGAAGAAGAAGAAGAAGAAGAAAAGGAAGAAGGTAGAGGAGGAGGAGGAGGAGGAGGGAGGGGAGGAGGAGGGGGAGGAGGAGAAAGTGGTCCATTCTCCTTCTGCATGTGGCTGTCCAGTTTTCCCGACACCAGTTGTGGGTCCATTTCTGGGCTCTCTATTCTGTTCCACTGATCTTTGTGTCTGTTTTTGTGCCAGTACCATACTGTCTTGATGACTACAACTTTGTAATACAATTCAAAGTCCAGAACTGTGATGCCTCCAGCTTTGGTGTTCTTTTTCAACATTCCTTTGGCTATTTGGGACCTTTTCTGGTTCTATACAAATTTTAGGCTTGTTTGTTACAGCTCTGTGAAAAATGTTGATAGTATTTTGATAGGGATTGCACTGCATGTGTAGATTGTTTTGTGTGGCATAGACATTTTAACAATATTTATTCTTCCAATCCATGAGCATGGATTTTCCATCTCTTTCTGTCTTCCTCAATTACTTTCATAAGTGGTCTATAGTTTTCAGAGTACAGATCTTTTATCTCTTTTGTTAGGCTTATTCCTCGGTATCTTATGACTTTTGGTGCAATTGTAAATAGGACTGATTCCTTGTTTTGTCTTTCTGCTGCTTCACTATTAATGTCTAGGAATGCAGCAGACTTCTATGCATTGATTTTACATCCTGTGACTTTGCTAAATTCCTGTATCAGCTCTAGCAATTTTTTGGTGGAGTCTTGGGTTTCCTTCATAGAGAATCATGTCACCTGTGAAGAGTGAAAGCTTGGTTTCTTCTTTGCTGATTTGGATACCTTTTATTTCTTTTTGTTCTCTGATTGCTGAGGCTAGAACTTCCAGTAGCGTGTTGAACAACAGTGGTGAGAATAGACATCCCTGTCATGTTCCTGATCTTACGAGAAAAGCTCTCAGTTTTTCCCTGAGGGGATGATACTTGCTATAGGTTTTTTTAACATATGGTTTTTATGATATTGATGTATGTTCCCTCTATCCCTACATTGTGGGGGGTTTTATCAAAAAAGGATGCTGTCTTTTGTCAAATGCTGCTTCTGCATCTATTGAGAAGATCATATGGTTTTTATCCTTCCTTTTATTAATGTTGTGTATCACATTGATTGATTTGTGGATGTTGAACAATGCCTGCCACTCAGGAATAAATCCCACTTGGTCATGGTGAAAAGTCCTTTTAATGTACTGTTGGAAGCAATTAGCTAGTATCTTGTTGAGAACTTTTGCATCCATGTTCATCTGGAATATTGCCCTGTAATTCTCCTTTTTGGTAGGGTCTTTGTCTGGTTTGGGGACCATTAGGTAATGCTGGACTCATAGCATGAGTTTGGAAGTTTTCCTTCCATTTGAATTCTTTGGAAGTTTCAGAAGAATAGGTACTAATTCGTTATCCTCCTTGGCATTCTTTAAGCCATTCAGTATCCCTTTAAAATATATATATTCTGCTTAAATCCACTAGATTTAATTTAAAATAAACAGACTTTATTGTTTTCACAGAAGAGCATAGACTATATATTATTTTAAACACCGCTGTGATGAAAATCTTTGAATACAATTGACCCCTTATCTACAGGTGATACATCCCAAAACTCCTAGTAGATGCCTGAAATTGCAAATAGTACCTAAACTTTTACTATGCATTTCCCTACAGACAAAGCTATTATAAAGTTTAATTTATATAAATTGGGCACAGTAAGAGACCAACAATAATAAAAGAGAACAATTATAACAAAATATTCTAAAGTTATATAATGTGGTTTCTCTCTCTCTCTCAAGATATCTTATTGTACTATACCCACCCTTGTACTTCTTGTGATGATATAAGATGATAAAATGCTTACATGTTGAGATGAAGTGAGGTGAATGATGTAAGCATTGTGATGTAGTGTTAGGGTCCTATTGGCCTTCTGACAATATGTCCCAAGGATGATCATCATCAGCTTCTTGACCGCGGTTGACTGTAAATAAGTGTAACCATAGAAAGCAAAACTGGATAAGGGGGGACTACTGTCACAATTTCAAGCACATCATTTAGATTATTTCCTTAAGATAAATTCCTAACCTATTTTTCAGTTTCTGAATAAGATAGAATAAGCACCCACCCATCATTCCTACTGTACATGACTATGAAAGCTGAACAGAATGCATGAGATGTCTCAAATAGGGAAGTAAATAATAATAGTCTGACTGGGGCAGAACCCAGAAACAAAAGTACCATCAATGTAATAGGGAGTTTACTTTTTTTTCCTCCTGTAATATCTCCCAGTCAAACTCAGTGTAGCCAGAAACTCAGAAGTTGGAAAGCTAACTCCTAACACACACATACACACACATACACACACATACACTGAGCTAAGGAGGAGAGAAAGAAAGGCAGAAATCCTACTGGATTTAATCTTACCTTTTTTTTCTCTCTCACACCCCCGCCCCCCAGGTAATCCTGTCAAGTTAAGGAAGCGGTTGATTTTGATAGCAAAATGGTGGGTCCAACCCCATTCCTACAGAGATGGAAGAGCTCAGAAAAGCAAGTGTTAATGAACAGAGCTGTTGTAAACAGTTGTTCATGAGCTCCAGGCCTGTCTTCTGAGCCATGATTGTGCATGATATTATGACTAGCATATTAAAGACTGTGACAGCTACAGTAATGGATAGAACACCTGGATAGAGTACCTTGGTAATGCTGGGCTCCAGACTGAGTGATACACATCTATGACAGACAAGAGGAGCATCACAAAGATTTTGACAACTGCTAAAACAAAAACACTAACACTCTCAAAAGCATTTGAACAAGATTCAGAGTATCAAAATATAATACTTAAAATGTCAGGATATAGTTCAAAATTATTCAGCATATGAAGAACCACAGAAATTTCAACTTGCGTGGAAAGGACAATCAACAGATGCTGATGCATAGGGAAACAAATAACAGAATTATCTGACAAAGACTAAGTCAGCCATTATAACATTACTGAAGCAATTGTGAACACTTTGAAGCAAATACGAAAAATAGAAAGTCTTAGCAAAGAAACAAAGCACATAAGAAAGAATTAGGTGTAAATTTTGTAATAGAAAATTATAACAACCACAGTAAAAAAAACTGGATGGGTGGACTCAATAACAAAGAGAGAGGGGAGAGGGTTAATGAACTTTGGCTGAATTCTATTGATCTATGTCAATCTGAAAAACAGAAAACGATTGGGGGGAAAATGAACAAACTGCAGGAACTGTGAAAATTAAAAAAAAGTCTAACAGAAAGATAAGAAATTAATTAAATTGGAAAATAAATAGAATAGATAAACCAAAGAAACCAAAGACTAGTATTTTTAAAAGATTAATACAATTAACAAGCAATTAGCAGGACTGAAAATCAAAGAGAAAAGACACAAATTACCAATATTATTGCAGATCTGAGGTGACCAAGGAAACTCCAGGGGCACATGGAAATCAGAAGAACATAGCTTTATTACACTGGTGGGCTGAGTGGGATGATTCCGCAACTACTGAGCATCCGGCAGGGTTAGGGGCAAGTTTTTATGGTTATGGGTGATGGGGGATGGTAACGAGACGTTTTCATGGTCTCCCATAGCTGATTGGTCTTCTTCCTGCAAAGGTATAATCTATACGGAAGCGCCAGAGGAGAGTGCTAAATCATCCTCTGTCTTTTCTTAACCAAAATGGGACCAGCCATTTGGTCTTTTTCCTGTCCCAGTGGGGAGCAGCTGATAGGGTGGGCTTGAGGCCCAGGAGTTTTCTGCCTCAATATTAGTGAGGAGGGAGCAGAAGGCAAGCTGAGGACAAAACACAAGCTGACACCCTGCAAACTATGTGACACTCTCACAGGAAGCTCCCAACTATCTTCCTGTTCCCTAAAGGGAAAAATAACCTTAACCTAACAATGGCAAGATCTCTGATATCTTATAGATCCTCTTTAGCATATGAAAGTTCTCTAGAAAATTTTCATTTTCGGGGCACCTGGGTGGCTCAATTGGTTGAGCGACTGCCTTCGGCTCAGGTCATGATCCCAGAGACCTGGGATCGAGTCCCACATTGGGCTCCCTGCTTGGCGGGAAGCCTGCTTCTCCCTCTCTCACTCCCCCTGCTTGTGTTCCCTCTCTGGCTGTGTTTCTCTCTGTCACATAAATAAAATCTTTAAAAAAAATAAAAGAAAATTTTCATTTTCCTTATCCCCCCAACTCCCAAGTATATAATCAGTCACTCCTCCCAATCCTGGACCTCGCCCACCAAACCTCACCTATATTCCAAATCACTAGAAATGAATGAAAAAGGGTCACTGCAGACTTCACAGTCTTTAAAAGGACCCACTACCAAACTGCTCTAAATGTGTATTGAAGAATTTAGATGAAATGTACCAACTCCTCAAAAGCCACGAACTATCAAACCTCACCTAAGATAGAGAATCTATACTGTCCTATAGCTATTAAAGAAATTGAACTTGTAATTTAAAATTCTTCCAAAAAACAAATCAACAGATCTAGATGGTTTCATGGGCAAGTTCAACCAAATACCAATTCTGAACACTCTTTCAGAAATAAAAGGAAATGTTTCCCAGCATTTTATGACTCCAGCATTACCCTAATATCAAAACCGGACAAAGATAGTACAAAAATGAACGTACATAATAACATTGTTTATGAAGGTCGGTATAAAAATGCTCAAGAAAATACTAGCAAATTATGAAAGGCAATATATAAAAAAGGATAATACATCATGACAAAGTGGGGTTCAGTTTGGGAATGCAAGCTGATTTGATATTCAGAAATTGATGCATGTAATTCACTATCAGTGATAGGGTCCGTGGTCAAAGGAACGAGGCTGATACAAAAGCAAAGGTCAAGCAAAGCTTTATTTCACACCAAGCTTCAGAATTTCACTGGCCCGGGGCCAGGGTCACCTCTAAGGAGAGAATGACCATACCTATTCTCTACAAGCTAGCTTTTACAGGGCAAGCCACAAGCTGATTGCAATTACAAAGCTGCCTAGAGTTAATCTTTCACTCTGATGTGATGATGAATACATTTAAACTGTTAAGTTCATAATCCCCTTTACAATTTAAACACAGAGTGGTTAACCAGGGGCTCTCCATTGGTCACGGTCCAGGAGGTTAAAGGGATTAACTGATTGGGTATTCCCACCTGGTCCTAAATACTGGGAACTGGCTGCCCATTCTTAATTTGCATCTCCATTGCTCCTAGAACAGGGAGGTTAAGGGGGTTAACTGATTGGATGTCTCCCCAATCTGGCTCGCCTTTGTTTTCCAGGAGCTGTTTTCCTGAGTAAACAACAAGTTGGTGGCTTGGACATCTACATAGGTCCTTACAATCAGTAGTCTAAAGAAAAAACTCCCCTTATGATCAAATCAATAGATGCAGAAAAGATATTTGATGAATTCCAACAGCCATTCTGATGAGAAGAAAAGCAAGAGAAATGCAGAAAAAATTAAATTTCCATACAATTTGCATACCAGTGATAAGTATCTGGGACATCTGAAAGGGTGACATTCCTTAAGGAATGTGCCCTTAATGTTGACATTTAGCTGGAGACTAAAGGCAACAGTAGCTTGACAACAGCCAGACCTCCAGGATCCTGTAAGTCTTCTTTAACATATGAAAATCTCTTTAGAGACTTCTGTTATCTCTACCCCCACCCAATTTAAAAAGTGTATAATCAGTGACTCCACACAATCCCATGCAGATTTTTCTGCCCATTGTGTGTGTGTGGGGGTGGGTATGTGTGTGTACACCCACACACGTGTTCTCTCTCTCTCAAATAAATAAAAATCTTAAAGAAAAAAAATGATTGGAACTTTCAGTCCTTATTCCCCCCCCCACACACATATGCCTCCTGGGAAGGGATAAAGGCCAGAAATTCAGTTCAAGCATCAATGGCCAATGATTTCATCACCATGCCTATGTAATTGATGTAGTTTGGGAATGTAGGTGAGGTTTGGTTGGGTTAGGTCTGGAGCCAATGACCAAGAAAGGATTCTTGAGATGTCTTTGGTGCAAAAAGGTGGTTTTGTTAAATCATAGGGACAGGGCACGTGGGCAGAAAGACTGCTGCTCCAGGATTGGGAGGGGTGACTGATTATATACTTGAGAGCTGGAGGAGGTAAGGAAAAAGGGAGGTGTCCAAAAGGACTTTCATATGCTAGAGAAGACCTTCAGGATACTGAAGGCCTTGCTATTATCAAGCTAAGGTTGTTTTTCCTTCTAGCAAAACATTAACAGTAAGATAGTTGGAAGTTTCCTGGAGGAATGTCACACGGAATCCATGTTGGTGGGGGGAGGAGTAGGTTGCTGGGTGTCAGCTTGTGCTTTGTCCTTAACTAGTCTTCTGCTCCCTCATCATAATAAAGTCTCATAACACGCCAAAATGTTTGGGTTTAGAGAACTTCTGAATTGGTGAATATGCGGTGGGTTCTAAGAGAGTGGCATGCCTGGAGAGGACATAGAAGCTCCCCCATCCCTTCCCACGCACCCTGCCCTACACATCTCTTCCATCTGGCTTTTCTGGAGTTAGACCCTCTTATAATAAACTGATAATCTAGTAAAACATTTCTTTGGGTTTGAGCTGCTCTAGCAAATTAGTCAAACCTGAGGAGGAGTTTGTTGCAATTTCCAAACTCTAGCCAGCTGGTCAGAAGCACAGGTGATAACCTGGTTCTGTGATTTGTCTCCGAAGTGGGAAGGGAAGCATCTTGTGGGACTGAGCCCATGGGCTCTGATGCTATTTCCACATAGACAGTGTCAGAATTGAGTTGAAATGTAAGATGCCCAGCTGGTGTCAGAGAATTGCTTAGTGGTGTAGAAACACACACATCAGAATTAGCTGCAGAATCATAAAAGAGAATCTCGTCAACCTGATATAGGGTGCCTATAAAAAAAATCTACAGTTAACATACTTGTTAGTAAAAAGCAGAATAATTTCTTTCTAGCGTTGGGAACTGTTTAGGCCTGCTTAGCCTCAAGACCAGCAGAACAGGCTCTGAAACTCTCTGGCGATTTAGGCCTCTGCATATCTAAGACCCCCTGGTGATTGATGCCTTTGCAAGGCCTGTGTTTACCAAATGAGGGCAGATAAGTCAATGAACCATTTGTGCATCTTGCTTCCTTGCCCCAGTTCCTGAAATGTGGGCAATTCAGGAACTGGGGAGGGGGCTAAAGTGTCACCTCACCCAACCAAGAAAATTTACTGTGTGACTCATGCTTGCTGTTTGAAACGCATATAAACCCCTAGACCCTTGCATTCGGGGTCCTTGCTGAAACCCGCTGTGCCGGGCAGATGCCTGGACCCTAGCTAGCTAGAAATAAACCTCACTGTGTGAGCATCCTCGGTTTCTCTTTGGGAAGGCGGTCGACATCAGACTTTAACAGGAACAAGGCAAGGATGTCTACTCACCCCTGCTATTCAACATGGAAGCCTTAGCTACTGGAATTGGAAAAAAAGAAACAACAAAAACAACAAAAAAAAATATAGATTGCAAAGGAAGAAATAAAATGACTCCTTTCATAGACAACATGATTTTCTGTGTAGACAATCTCAAGGAATCATCAAAATAATCTCCTAGAACTAATAAGTGATGTAAGCAAATTTGTAGAATACTAGGTCAATATACAAAAGCTAGTCGTATTTCTATACACTAACAATGTACAGTAGAGATTTAATATCAGTCAAATTCCCAGCAGGATTTTTTGGTAAATACAGACAAAACTATCCTAAATTTTATGGAAAACAAATAAATTGGAATGGCTAAAACAATTTTGATAAAGAAGAATATTGTAAGGTTTTTGGCATCGGTGAGGATGAACGGCAGAGAGAGTGAGTAAAGGAGAAAACCCAGCGCAGCAAGTGGTTTGAGTAGGCTTTAATGGAGGTGCTCTCCGCGAGGTTCCCTGGTCCTGCAGAGAGGAGGGCAGGACAGTTGCCGGCTGGAGCTGGCCGCACTTATTTTTATCAGTTGGGGTGGGGTGGGGTTTCTGGGAGATTTTAGGTGGGAGTTTCTAGGCAAGGGGAGTGAGGTCGTGGGGGTGATGTGATCTCTGGGGAATGTTGCATGTGCAGGGGGAGTTGAGTTTTGGCTTATTCACCATGACACAGCATTCTGAAAGCAGGAAGTCCCGAGATGAAGGGTCCCCAGGAGTGGTGCAGACAGGTGCAGCGGCCATCTTGCAGGCTGTTCCTATGTCCACCGCCCCAACAAATATAGTTGGAAAAACAAGACTACTTAATTTTAAAACTTACAGTAATCAACGGGAGTATGATGTTGATGAAGAGATGACACATCAGTCAAAGAAACATGTAAGGACCTACTTAGACGTTGAAGCTGTCATCTTGTTTACTCAGAAAAAAGCTCCAGGAAATATGGGCAAGCGGCTTCTGGAAAACAAAGGTGAGCCAGATTGGGGGAGATGCCCAATCAGTTAACTTCCTTAACCTCCTGGTTCCAGGAGCAATGGAGATGCAAATGGGCGGTCAGTTCCCAGTCCTTAGTACCAGGTGGGAATGCCCAAATGCCCTAACCTTCCGGTTCCAGGAGCAATGGAGAAGCAAATTAACTCAGGCAGGTACATGACGCTGGTCAACTTGTGGTTTGGGGGGTTGCCCTATAAAAGCTAGACTGAGAAATTAGGCAGGGTTGTTCTCTCCTTAGAGATGACCCTGGCCTGGCCAGTGAAATTCTGATGCTTGGCGTGAAATAAAGCTTTGCTTGACCTTCGCTTTTGTATCAGCCTCGTTCCTTTGAACACAGACTCTAATAAAACAGATTAGAGACTGCAGAAATAGATTCACACAAATATGCCCAACTGACTTTTTACAAGGACCTGAAATAATTGTGGGGGAAAAGATAGTTTTTCAATGGTGTTGAAAGAATTGAACATCCACAGGTAAAAAAAAAATAAACCTTGCCCTACACCTTATACTTTATACAAAAGTTTACTGAAATAATATTCAAATGTAAAACATTAAACTATAAAACTTTTAGAATAAAACATAGGACACAGTCTTCATGACTTAAACTTAGGTAAAGAGCTCTTAGACATGAAACCAAAGCATGATCCATAAAGGAAAATATTGATAAATTGGACTTCACTAAAATTTAAAATTTTGGTCTACAAATAACACTGTTGAAAGAATGAAATAGAAGCTACAGACTGGTAGAAAAATATTTACAAATCTTATACCCAGCAAAGGAATTATATCCAAAATACAAAAGAACTCTCAAACTCAACAGTTTAAATGAGCAAAAGACATGAACAGACATTTCACTGGTGATAATGTACAGGTGATAAATGAGCACAAAAAAGGTATTCAACACGATTGATCACTAGATAAACATACGTTAAAACCATGATGAGATTGATAAGGGAGCAGAAGCCTAACTAAGGACAAAGCAAACTGCCCAAGAACAAACCTAAGGACAAAGGATTCCCAGCAAACTGTCCCGCTCCCCCACTCCTGGATGGGATCTGTGTGGCATTCGTCCAGGAAGCTCCCAACTATCTTATTGTAAATCCTTTACTAGAAGGAAAAATACCCTTAACTTGATAATGGCAAGGCCTCTAGTATCTTTAGTAGGTCCTCTTTAGCATATGAAAGTTGTCTTGAAAACTCCCTTTTCCTTAAGCCCCCAACTCCCAAGTATAAAATCAGTCACCCCTCACTGCTCTTTCTGTCCACAGGTTCTGTCCCTGTGCTTTAATAAGATCACCTTTTTGCACCAAAGATGTCTCAAGAATTCTTTCTTGGCTTTTGGCTTAGAACCCTAATGTTCTTTCTAGGATCAAGATAACACTACATGTCTACCAGAAGCTGAAAACAAGTAATATGATTCTGAGTGTTACAAGAATGTGGAGCAATTGAAACTCAATGAGAATGTGAACTCTGCTGGGAATGTGAATCTTGAAAACAGTTTGGCTGTTTATAAAAACACAGTCTATTAAATAGTTAAGATATATGCTGTATGACCCAGCAATCCACTAGAGGTTATCTAGAGAATTGAAGACCTATTTCACAAAATACCTGAACACAAATGTTTGTAGCAGCTCTGTTCATGATTGCCCAAAACTGTAAACGACGTAAATATCATTTAATGAGTGAATGAATAAGGTACATTATACAATGGAATACATTGCCAGCAATAAAAAGAAACAAATTATTGATAAACCCAACAACTTAGATGAGCCTAAAATGCATCGTGTTGAGTGTAAGAAGATTGCAAACTGTGATCCCAGTTATAGGACATTCTTGAAAAGAGAAACTATAGGGATAGAAAAACAAATCAATTGCCAGGAATTATGGGGGAAAGAGTTTGACTAAGGAACGGCATCAGGAGTTTTTAAAGTCACTTATCCTATTGATGGTTACCTGAATCTACATATGTACAAAATTTATTGAACTGTACACCCCCCAAATTTTCTAAACGTGGATCTTTTGAGGGTCAAAGTACATACATATATTTAGTTTAAAAAAAAAGATTTTACTTATTTGAGAGAGAGAGAGAGAGGGAGCAAGAGGGGCAGAGCTGAGCAGGGAGCCCGATCTGGGGCTTGATCCCGAAACTCCGGGATCATGACCTGGGCTGAAGGCAAACTCTTGACCAACTGAGCCACCCAGGCGCCCTATATTTAGTCTCTTGAAGCATTCCCATATTGGCTTTCAGAAGTGTTGGAATAGTTTGCATCCCAATCAGCGGCACCTAAGAGTGCTTGTGCCCCTGCACCCTCACTCATCATCTTGTTCTTTATCATCTTTTCCAATTTAATAGGTATAAATGATGTTAGTGAGCTTTTTATTTTTATTTTATTTTTTTAAAAAAGATTTTTATTTATTTGACAGAGAGAAACACAGCCAGAGAGGGAACACAAGCAGGGGGAGTAAGAGAGGGAGAAGCAGGCTTCCCGCAGAGCAGGGAGCCTGATGGACTCGATCCTGGGTCTCCGGGATCATGACCTGAGCCGAAGGCAGTCGCTTAACCAACTGAGCCACCCAGGCACCCCATAGTGAGCTTTTTAGAAGAGAGAGAAAGAGAGAGGGACAGGGAAGGAGAGGTTGTGTGAGAGTGTGTGTGTGTGGCAATGAATTATTCAGCCCTATTCTGTTTTGAGTTTTATGTATCCATCTCAGGTCAGATTGTTAAGTGCTTTTTCAAACTATGAAATTCCTGTGCTTGTTCCTAAATAGGTATGGAATAAATCTGGTCAATGTCATTCTATATTCAGGAATCAGGTAGATGATTTCTGCTGCTGGATATTTTGAGTGGTGAATAGAAATGTCCAGGCGAAGGTAGGACTTGTTTCCTATGCAAATGATCACATGAATAAGGGTCACAAGTAATCACTTGGGACTCCAGGCAAAAATTTTAGAAAGGACCTTTATAAGCAAGCCTTGTCAGCCCTCTATCCATGTTCCCTTGGACTCAAGTACCATTTTCATGCATGTGGTCCCCCAGTGTGCTTCTCTCCCAGTAGCTGGCACCTGCCTGCAGGCTGCTGGCTCCTCTCTGCACATGAATAGCTGCTAGTGCCAGGGAATTTTTTTTCCTGGGAACAAAAAAAAATTATGTTTATCAACAAAATTATTAGAGTCTTAAAAATGGAATCTACTTGTTCTGGTGGCTACTGAGCCTGGTAGAAATAGGAAGAGATTATCAGGGGTCTGTGAGTGTGTGTGTGTGTTGGGAGGGGTGCCTGAGAAGTAATTGACCTTCACCAGTGTACCCTTCATCCAAATGGCCCATGATGGCTTCCCACCATGTCCACATAGGGTGATGGCCATGCCTCAGAAGAGCAAATTGCTGAGGTTCAGACCCCATTGGCCAGAATCCAGTGACATGGCCACATCTAAGTAGAATGGTAGCTGGCTGGGTAGGTAGGTGTCCAGTTTATAACTGTGGTTCCATGGTTGTGAGGGAGAAGGGAAGGCAGCCCTTGGGATAGCTACTAGCCTCTGCCACGGATATACTTTTGTGTTATCCATAGCTCTAGAGAGAGGAAAGATGGGGTCATGTTTTCTGCTCTGGTTCTAGCTTATTCTCTCTTGCCTCATCCCCATAGAGACTCAGGTAGCAAATGATGACCTCACCTGTGGACTAATCTTTAGGTAAGTAGGTCCTTTCCAGAAGTCTAGAGAATTTACTTGAGGTTCATGTTTCACCTCCAAGTATAACATGTATCTTCTGTTTCAAGATCTCAAAACCTTGGATAGGGCACCTGGGCAGTTCAGTTGTTACGCATCTGCCTTCAGCTCAGGTCATGATCCTAGGGTCCTGGAATCGAGTCCCACATCGGGCTCCCTGCTCCGCCGGAAGCCTGCTTCTCCTTCTCTTACCCCTCCTGCTTGTGTTCCCTCTCTAGCTGTGTTTCTCTCTGTCAAATAAATTTTGAAAATCTTAATTTAATCTTGGATATAATGGTCTTAGATGGGATAACACATAAGTGGTGATTTTTTTAAAAGGATGAGCTCTTAGGAGAAATCAATAAAGGAGTGTGGGGAAAGAGGTGGTAAAGGAGAAGCAGTTCAGAAAGAGGCAATTTGAGGCAAAGTCACAGCCTTGTCTTGATCTCACAGAGGAGCTCATGGGCCCAAGTATTGCTTGGACTGGAGGCAAGAAAGCTGGGTTTCCATACTCTTGCCTTAGGTCACGTTTTGGCTATAGTTGCCTCAGGGATGAAAGCCTGGAGCCCACGGGCAAAGGTACACCCATAGCTCCAGCAGTCTTCCCAAGAGAGTTACAGGTCTAACGTCAAGAAGCTCATGGAAATGCAAACTGAACCAGTGAAAGGGGCCTGCGGGGACCTGGGAAGAGCTCGGACAATGGGTGACGTTTATCGTTGAGCCCAGAGCTGCTCTTAATGGTACTGCCTTCTTGGAAGGAGTGGTCTTCCAACATCATGGGGATGGGGCTCAAGCTCTGTGGCGATTCCTAGATAGCATTTTCGCTCTAAATCAGGCTCTTCCCTCTGGACCCTTCTTGCTTACTCAGAGGGAGTAAATTGGGATGGATTCTTGAAAACCAGAGATCTGAAGGTTACAGGGAATCGATCACTTCATTCTCTTCCTCGGGGACAAAGAAGGTCATCGTATTGGAGGTCCCAACCCAGGCATGACCCACCAAACGAAGCGGGTGGTTGATGCAGCTTAAGTGCTTCTCCCATGCGGCCGTTTCTAGGTACATCTTTTTAAATTGGTTGTGCTTAAATTAGCAGTGCTTTACTGTTAATATTCCTCTCTCGAAGCAGCCAGCACGGTTTCAATCAGGAGCCTGATTAATATGCAAAAAATGATTTGTTTTGATTTCAGTCTGGTGGTTTTTTTTTCCTTTGCCAGGCAACTTCTTTATCAAATTCCTCTGCTTTTAAGGGATGAAAAGAAAGGTATTTTCTTAAAGTCAGAGGGCATGGCTTCATTGACATTGGAGTTGGAAGGCCTCTCTGGGACCTAGTCTGAAATCTCAACAGTGTGACTTTTCTAGCGGCAAAAGCTCTTGCTCTCTTCATGATTTTCAGTGTACTCCCAGTGCCATCAGCGCCTGATTATGTCACGTAAAGTCTTGTTCGCTGGAAGTCACGACTGAAATAGTTGTCCTATCAAAGTTTATGATATTTTGCTGCTTATTGTATGATTTGGGGAAAGTTACTTAACATCTCTAAATCTGTTTTATTATCCTTAAGATAAAAGATAACATCTACTCCTTGGGGTTTACCCAAAAACTCTTTTGCATTTCCAATTCAGAATTTTAGGGGTTTTTAGAAAGGTAACTAGCACATGTATCCTTTAATATCTCGAGTGGAGTCTGGGGAAGTACCCTGTAATCAAAGACATTAATATTTCTGCAGCCAAAACTATGAATATTCACACTGAGTAGCATAAAGACTATAAATAGCCTCTTGTCAGTCCAGGGAAAGTTTGTAACTAAGTCACAAATAAATCTTCCTGTTTTCAGAGCTCTTTGGATTTGGGGATTGGGAACCAGAAGTTGCCTTCTGATCAGACAATCTCTGTCTCCATCCATCCACTTCTTACTGGTCCCAGGAAGGACTGAAGACAGCATACTGACACATGTGGGAAGGGTGGTTCCTAGATGGTTCTGTTTTCTTCCTTGCTTGTGATGTGAGTGGGCTCTTTTGAATTTTCCATTCTCCTTTGACATTTTTCATCCTAATTCGCCTTTCCTGGTGCTCTGATTTTAGGCATGACTCTACTTTTTTGATACAAACAGATGAGGACAGGGTTTTAAAAATATTTTTTCTAGAGAGGAAGAAACAACAATGCAAACACTTAATTAGTAGCCTCATGAAGCAGCAAATGGAATTGTCTAAAAATTGATAGGAAGTGCTAAGAAATTCTCCAGGTGGCAAGTTTCAGGTAGTTCAGAGCTAAATATATAGCAAGTTTTTTGATAAACACAAAAGGCTGAAAGCCTGTGAGGAAACTACCATGAGGCCATCTCTGCTCCCCCAATCCTCATTAATCCCTGCTTAATTTGGCTATGGCAATGTTTAATGTTTACTTACTATGTCAAAATATATTGTATAAAATAGTTATGATACTAATCCTAACAAGATTAATCTTCTACAAAATTTATTTTCACCCTATATCCTTCCCTAGGAATTTTCTTTATGAAAATTTGTTAGGGTAAAATTTTGCCAGAGGGATATTCAATCAGTGGTCTTAATCATACCTGGGGGAGTTTTCTTCTTTTACAACATTTTTATTTATCTTAGTACAAAATAACAATAGTTTGGGCACCTGGGTGGCTCAGTGGGTTAAAGCCTCTGCCTTCGGCTCAGGTCATGATCTCAGGGTCCTGGGATTGAGGCCCGCATCCGGCTTTCTGCTCAGCCTGCTTCCTCCTCTCTCTGCCTGCCTCTCTGCCTACTTGTGATCTCTCTGTCAAATAAATAAATAAAATCTTAAAAAAAATAACAATAGTTTGTGTTTATTGAAAGGTTACTATGTGCTAGAAATTTGTTTGTACCTACATTTACAGCCCACAACTCCTTACCAAGTCTCTGGGGCCAGGTGTGCTTTTTGGGTTTTAGAAAGGTAATGCGTGGTAGATGCTGATTATACTGTTACGTCCCAGGGGGGTTGTGGCACTATCTCCTAACTCACACACCAGTGATATATCTGTAGGAAAATGTGGGATATTTCTACGGGAAAATAAAAATTCCCACTAATTGGGATGTAAGTTTTACTGCTAAATGATTTATGAGAAGATTCTAGTCAGAGTATTCGGGATTTTCGAATTGCATTGGGTTAGACTTGTGTTCACTCATTTAATCCTCACAGTGAGCCCCTGAAATAAGAAGTGTGTACTGAAGACCCTGACCCCAGGTCTGGTGGATCGTCTGGGCCTGGAATGCCTCGGCTGATGAGCGAGCCTGTTTGCCTGCAAGCTTTGGCCACCACACAGTCCAACAGCGTGGTTTATGAGAGGGGCTTTGGGACATGCTTTATCAGTCCTGACTTCTAGAAGACCTGGGGACTAAAAGTATTAGCCCCACTTCTCGGAGGGGCTGAGGACTAAGGGTTAGCCATGTAACCAGTATTTGGTCAAGCCCCAGTAGATGCTCAGACATCAAAGATTTAGGTGACCTTCCCTAACTGGCAATACTCTGTGTGTATTGTTACATGCCAAGGATAAAGAAAGGTAATGCCATTCAGGATTCCATGGAGAGAGGACAACTGGAAAATCTGCATTTGGACCCCTCCCAGACTCAATCCTGTGAGTCTCTTCCTTAGGCTAATTTTAACCTGTATCTTTTCACTGTAATAAACTGTGGGTATAAAAGATTTCCGTGAGTTCCCTGAGTCTTACCAGCAAATTATTGAACCTGTGGGTAGTTTTGGCAACTTCTCCAGCTTGCAATTGGAGTCAGAAGTGAGGGAAGTCTTGTGTGGAGGATTGTTCCCTCAAACTGAACAGCTAGTTAAACTCATTGTATCCCTATTTGCCAGGTGAGAAAACTGAGGCAAAGAAAATAAGTAACTTACTCTAGGCCACAAGGCTTATAAATGCAGGAGCCACTTCAAACCGAGGCCATCTGGTTGCAGAACCAAACTAGTCCTTGACCACAATTTGACACCTGCGCGAAGGGGGCTGAGATCACGGCAGAAGGGGGAGGCAGGACCCAGCTTGCCAGGAGTAGTGCACGAACTGGGTCCAGAATAAATGCTGGGCAAGAATGATAAATTCTGCTGAAAGTGATTTATAAACCAGAGAGATCATTAACATGATAT
>PITA01026194.1:0-23053 GCA_004023965.1 Spilogale gracilis
CTCTCGAGCTGTCAGGCCAGGCTTCCCTAGAAGACGGTGTGAGTCCTGGGGGAAGGACAGGATGAGGAGAGAACATGGCTTTTCTCTCGAGCTGTCAGGCCAGGCTTCCCTAGAAGACGGTGTGAGTCCTGGGGGAAGGACAGGATGGGGACAGAACATGGCTCCTCTCTCGAGCTGTCAGGCCAGGCTTCCCTAGACTGTGTGAGCCCTGGAGAAAGGACATTCCAACACCAGAAACTTCCAGCACCTCTTTGTCTCTGGTGATTGCAGTCCTAGAACACGAAGCTCTGTGTGCATCTGAGAACCCTGTTCCTCAGGAACAGAGAGATGGAACCCGATCAAACTGAGCTGAGACAGCAACTCCGAGAGTCTTCAACCCTCCAGAGTCTCCCGTGGCTTCATAGGTGCTGATCCTGAAAGGCCTGCCTGCAGCGCTAGGACCCCATGTGTCAGTGATAAAGCTTTCCACAGCCTCTGTATGTGCAGCAGCCTCAGTCTCATCATCCAAATAAAATTTTGGGTGAGCCCCTCCCCACCACTGCTTCTGCAAAGTGACCATTTTCAGTCCTCTAACTTTGTTATCTTTCAAAATTATGTTGTCTATTTCTAGGTGTTTTGGGATTTCACGTTAATTTTAGTGCAAGCTCAAATTGTGCCCCAAATGCCTGCTGCATTGAATCTTTAATGGATTTGGTAAGAACTCCCATCATAACCACACATATAATTTAATTTTCCTCTGCAATATTTTGTGAATTTCAACATACAAGATTTGCTCTTCCATTGTTACATATATTCCTAAATGCTTTTTCGAGGGGCGCCTGGTGACTCAGTTGGTTGGGCGTCTGTGTCCCGCTCAGGTCATGATCCTGGAGACGTGGGATCGAGCCCCACATCGGGCTCCCTGCTCGGCGGGAAGCCTGCTTCTCCCTCTCTCACTCCCCCTGCTTGTGTTCCCTCTCTGGCTGTGTTTCTCTCTGTCAAATACATAAATAAAATCTTTAAAAAAATTTTATTCCTTTTGGTTCTGTTGTAAATGGAATTGCTTCCTAAATTTCATCTTCAGTGTGTCCAAGCCAATCTACGGGAATCCGAGAGACTTGGTACTTGGATGCTGGCCTTGTTTGTGTGCTCTACTTTGGGTTTTGTGCACGTGTAGACTCTGTGGGATCATTACAAACAAGACCATGTCATCCGCGGGGTTTTGTGCGCGTGTAGACTCTGTGGGATCATTACAAACAAGACCATGTCAACCGCGGACGAGCCCATGTTTGCACTTCCTTTTCAGTCTGCTAGAGATCTTTATACTTTCCTAGTTTTACTCTCTAGAACCTGGATGACCATGTTGAATAAAAGCGTCTGGAGCAAACAGCTCTGCCTTCTTCCTGGTCTTTGGGGAAAAGCACTCAGTCTTTCAAGACTGATCATGATGTCAGCTGTGCTTTTCACAGATGCCCTTCTGAGGTTGAAGATGTTCCCCTGTACTGACATTGTTTCTTCTTTTTTTTCTTTTTTTAGATTTTATTTATTTGACAGAGAGAAACACAGCCAGAGAGGGAACACAAGCAGGGGGAGTGAGAGAGGGAGAAGCAGGCTTCCCGTCGAGCAGGGATCCCGATGCGGGACTCGATCCCAGGTCTCCAGGATCATGACCTGAGCCGAAGGCAGTCGCTTAACCAACTGAGCCCCCAGGCGCCCCGACATTGTTTCTTCTGCCCATGGGACTATTCTCCTGAGGCACTCAACTGAATATTTCATTTCAGGTTAAACTTTTCTATTCTAGACTTTATTTCTATTAAGTAAGAATCACTGGAATATGTATTTTTGACTTTTTGTTGTCATGTTTCTTTAGTATTTTAAAGATGTTTTTGAACACATTTGTTATAGACACTTCAAAGCTCTCAGGGACAGTTTATATTGAGTATCGGCACCTCTCAGGGACAGTTTATATTGAGCTGTAAGAGTCCCCCCCCCACAATAGTCACACTTTTGTGATTCTTTGCCAGTCTTATTATTTTTTATTGAAAAATATTTTGTTGAAGATATATTATAGCAACTTTAGATTGTGACTTTTCTCCGAAAGGTTGCTTTCATTGCTGTTTGCATGTTGAGAAACTTGCTTGGACCTAATCTGTGGAATTCTATCCCCTGCAGTCTATGGCTGCTCGTGACTCTCCTTGGATATTTTGTTTTTGCGCCTAGCTTCCTGGGAATCACCCCCTCTGTACAAAGCTTCGTGGTTGCCAAGATTACTTAGGGATGTGTCCCGGCAACTTGATTAAGATTCACCTCTGCCACATGGTTTTCTTGTAGGTAGTGGGTAGCACATTCAAATTTTATGCAATTAGCACATAATTTGTACTTGCCAAAGTGTAAGTCTTCTCAGCCCCTACTTTGTCCAAGCCTTTTCATGGCTTCTCTGCCTATGCCAATCACCTCAAGGTCAACCCGCGGTGTGTGGCTGCTTGGGCTCCTCTGAGTCTCCACTGAGCTCACACAGAGCTCCCCCGGGCACAGGCTTCCTGCAGCCGTGACCCCAGCCGCAGACCAGCGGAGCCCCCGCCTTCCTGCCTGCACATCTCACGGGCTGTCACCTTCAGGCCACTCCCCGCCCCAGATTAACTCAGCTCCTTACGCTGGGTAACTTCGGATGCCAGGCTGCATGTCCTCTCCTATTCTGGAGGACACTTCCTGCTCATCATGCTGGGGTGGGGGCTGGGGGAAGAGTGGGAACAGCTGCGGCAAGTGCACTGCTGTTGTTCCCTGAATTCTGCAGTTTTCAGACACAATTGTCAGACAATCGCACAAATCTGGGTATTTCCCAACCACTGAAATGGTTAGTTTTGTTGCTCTAGTCCAGTTTGATTTTTCACATCCATGGGAAGTTTTTTTGACCACAGAGAGGACCTTGCTAACATTCGCTTCTAAATGAGACTAAATGTCTGAGCCTCAGTCATTCACCTGCCGCTGAAGAGCGCAGGTCCTGGTGGCATCTCAGGGATCACTTAGTGCGGCAGGAAGTGTGTGTGCGGTTCCCGGCAGAACAGGTCGTCGGAGTGGACGGAGGGCGCAGCGTCTGAGCGGCCGTGGTCGTAGGGGCCCAGCTCACGGAGCAGCTATTAGAACAAGCTTAGTGCGACTTAGGGGCGCCCCTGCCCGCAGGCAAGACTATATTCGACCGCAGGAGCAGCGCGTGCAGATGGTTCTGTTCCTTCCAGCAGCCGCGGCCTTGTGGGCCAGCTGTCGTGGTGTAACTGTCCTTATTCCTTCTACAGCACCGAGCGGATGCCTGCAGAGCCCCAGCCGGCAGGGCCGGTTTCACTGCAGCATTTCCAGGAATCAACCACACCTGACGGAGCACACAGATGAAACAAGCCTGAGGATATAGAACGCCATCACCACACCAGGGCCCCTGCCACCCGCCTGTCTCCCGCACCAGCCTCCCCCCGCTGCGTCTCCCGTCCAGGGCAGCCCA
This sequence comes from Spilogale gracilis, assembly GCA_004023965.1. Lineage (NCBI taxonomy): Eukaryota > Metazoa > Chordata > Mammalia > Carnivora > Mephitidae > Spilogale > Spilogale gracilis. Next base: position 3,473 of record PITA01026194.1, read on the forward strand.
GGTCCCCCTGGGGAGGAAGGTGCAAGGAGCTGGAAGCCACAGGGGACACTCCCGGAGCCCCAGCGGTGACATCCGCCCACAGAGCGTAGTCTCCCCTCTGTGCCTCCATACTTTCCGCCTGCAGCAACGGTTCCACACCCCTAAGTAGAGGCCCAGACATTTGTCCTAAAGAGGTCTGATCACATTCTTGAGACTCAAGGAGTAGGTCGAAATTCAATTTTCTCTTTATCTTCTGTGTCTTATCTCATTGTTCCCACATGGGAAAAGCACCTGTTTCACAAGAACTGAACCTGATTGTAGATAAATTAAAAAAAACCCTTTGTAATTTTAAATGAGATATTGTTTAAATTCTAATATATTAAACCTATTATGTTAAATGGATTCATTAACAAAAATAGAAAAATAAACAATCACTACTTTTTTCATCACTTACCACACACTGAATATTTTGTTTTACACCTATGGGCGTAGAAATATACACCCACATAGTAATGCGTGCCCTTTTTGTTAGTGTGTGTGTGTGTGTGTGTGTGTGTGTGTGTGTTTCATTACTTCTGACTTAGGTCCGCCAACACTAGATGCTAATGCTGTTGAGGACTCACATGTGCCCAGTAAAATTAACTGATTTCATCCAACAACTCTAGGGGATGGATCAGCTTAACTGTATTTGACAAATGAGAAATTATATCACAAAGGGTTCAAATAGCTATAGACTCAAGATTTAAGCCTAAGCATGTGGGGTTCAGAGGTCAAGCACTTGATCCCGCTGCCACTCCACCTTTTCAGTGTTAGTGCAGTTCTCATGGGGTTTCTTGTGAGAACAGGGACATGGTGCCCGTGAAACACTGGGGTAGGTCTGAGCACATCTGCCACTCGGCGACATGTTACACTATCACCACCAGAGCCTCTTGAACCTGAACTTTGAAGGAGAAATAACCTGGGCACCTTCAATGTCTGTGGCCCCTGGGCCAGGGCCCCAAAGGAAACATCATATAAACATCAGACGAAGAATTAGAAATGTGGAATTGACCATTACCACAAGCAATGCTGAATTGGAAGGCTCGGTTGCCATGCTGTCCTTACCTTGGACTCTCAGTTAGATTGCACAAAATAACCTACACAGAGGCCAAAGAAGGCTTTTGATTGCTTTTATCATGTCTATTATGAAAAACACTAGAAATTTCAGGTAGCAGACATGATCACTTCCGGGTACGTAACATAAAAAGCTTCAAGGCAGTTATACGGTGAAAGAGCCCAAGGTTTGCTGTCGTAAGCTGCAATATGGTGGCTGTGTCAGAGGCATGGGGACTGGTGGCTGAGGAGCTGGTGAACATAGGGAGAGAGCAGTGCTGGAGCCCCTGGGGATACCCCCTGGCCCCTCCCACTCAGTCATGGCAAAATTTGTTCTTGCTGCAGACCGAAACATCCGTATGCCCAGAGATTTGCATACCAGTTCTGCAATAATGACACAGTAGAAGAAGACACAGGTGTATTGAAATACCCAATTTCCAAAAGAAGTTCCACTAGATTGTCAGCAGACTCTTTAGGGACAATAGCCAGTGGGAAGAAGGGGACCCTTGGTGCCACCATGTGTTAGGAACTCTTCTCATTGCCATAGATGGCTGGTCTCCCTAGCAGACAGATGGCCATGATGGTGGAGTAGACCAGGCTCTTCAGGAAGAGGAGGAGGTAGGTGTAGTAGGCAGATGTGTTCATGAGCTGCAGCTGCAGGGTGTCTAAAAGAAACGTTTTATTAATTTCACGTGTTGTTTTGAAAGGCTAGGACTTGTTAGTGGGTGAAGGGTGACTGTATACCTTTCTGACGACTTGGGTTGAAGGGACACATTCACACCAGCACAACAGGAGAGCTAACCCTACACCATCATCACCACCCCCACACCGCCACCAAGACAACTCAGAGCCCAGTCTGCCCATCACGTCAACCAAACACCTGTGAAATTCACCCAGAACTTGCCAAAGTATTAAAAGTAAGGTTGTGTTTATGATGAACGAATCTGATGGGAATAAACATTGGTGATAAATGCCTTTTAGCATCTCTTCTTCCCTACCATGTTTCTAAGTAAGATTAAGAGGCAATATCCATTAAGTATAAACTAAATACCACTTATTTTGACAACTTTGTGTGCAAAGCTTAAACCTTATTTCATTTTTCAAAAACCTATGAAATTAGTATTACTTTCATTGCCATTTTTATAAATAAACTGAAGACAGAGAAGGAAGGCTGATTTCATGCAACTAGAAAGTACCAGATTACAATCCCAGCAACACCTCATTTAAGAACACTTTCACAGCTGCTCTATAATTCTGCATCCCACATGCAATACATAGCCAAGACATCAAAATAATTAAGTGAAACTATAAAGGTTGGATGATGATTATGAACCTGATGATGATTAGAGCCCAGAAATCGTTTGATATTGGACATCGAGGGTAGATCAGGAGGGCTAGTACCAATGCTCTTCATTTTTACCTTTGTTCCTATGTAGGAAGAAAGAGCCAGGAGCTAGTACTTATGATGTGGCAGCAAGTGAGATAACTATGCTATACATTTCACATATGTCAGGTTGTATCTTCTATAACTGAGTTAGGAGTCATTTGTGTAGTTTTTGGTGGGTTCAGAAAATGTGAATAGTTTACCCATACTCATGCAACTGATAACTGAAAGAGTGAAGCTTAAGTCCAGTCTGGGACACCAGAAGCCCCGCACTCACATCTCCTCCCCGCATGTGCACCTGTCTCAGGCTTTGGGAATTAGAGGAAAATTATAAACTATGCAAGTATATGAACTGTCAATTCCAATGGTCTGGGGTGAAGCCCTAGATCTCACTGTGTGGTATGTAGACTTAACTAGTTTTAGCTCATTGCCCTCCTTGCAAAATGGGAATAAAATCCTTCTAATGAGTATTAGGAGTATTAAATAAAATGCACTCACAGTGCAGCACAATGTCTTCTGTATAAGAAGCTCTCAGGGTCACTTCATGTTATTAACCACCAGCAAGAACAAATTTGCTTAAAAAAATATAGAAGCAACTTGGTATCATGTTTCCTCAGTCAGTAGCAACAAAGGCCACAGAAATGAATGAATTCCACTCTGGAAAGAATTCAGAGCACAACACTGCATCCCTAATGTATAGTCTTCTCACACCAAACCAGTATTTACTGTGTGAGGATGACTCCTGAGAGATGATGGGTTGACTTAAAATATCACTCAGCATAATCTCTTCCAATCCAGTCCATGCAGGAAAAAAAAAAAATCACTTAGTCTATTTTGCAAGATCCAGCCATTCTGAGGTTTCTTCCTGAAGCCAGGGAAGTTCAACAGCTATGCTGATTATGAGAAAAAAATGTTATAGCATAACATAAAGGCAAACATAGACAAAAACTTACCATTTTCATCATTTGGAGAAACTTTTGTGGAGTTAATAGCAGCAAGCTCTGAAAGAAACGAGAGCAGGTGTTATTCGATTGTCCATAGGCATTCCTTGACATGTGTCTGTGTTGTGGATAGATGCATTAGATAGATAGATGATAGATAGATAGATATAGATGATAGATAGATAGATGATAGATAGATAGATGATAGATATATATAGATGATAGATAGATAGATGATAGATAGATAGATAGATGATAGATATATATATAGATGATAGATAGATAGATAGATGATAGATAGATGATAGATAGATAGATGATAGATTATAGATAGATATATAGATGATAGATAGATAGATAGATGATAGATAGATAATAGATGATAGATGGATAATAGATAGATGATAGACAAATAGATAATAGATGATAGATGATAGATAGATAATAGATGATAGATGGATAATAGATAGATGATAGACAAATAGATAATAGATGATAGATGATAGATAGGTAGATGATAGATAGATATAAATAGATGGTAGATAGATAGAAAAACATATATAGATGATTGATAGATATATAGATGTAGGCAGATGATAGATAACACTTAGTAAACATAGAGGAGATGCTCATACGGGCCCACGATGCCAGAACTGATTGTTCGGAGTCTGTGTAATTCAGGAGATCAATTCACATATTGTATTTCTGCACATGAAGATGTTGAACTTCATGAATGATGCATTTTTTTTTCTTTTTTCTCCCACAATTGGATGGTAAATGCTTAAGACTATCTTGCTTTCCTTCTGTGCTCATAGCTCCTAACACAGTGCCTACTGCAAAGCAGATATCTTATAAAAACTTGCTGAATGGAAAAGTGACCAGAAACAGTGGCTGCTGTTCAGGCCTCAGCACCCACTGCTGACGTGAAGGGCTGCTACCAAGATGAATGCATGCAACCCTAGAATGCTCGGCAGAATATTACGTGTTGGAAGGGGTCTGGTTTAGGTCAGTTTCCCTTTTAAACAAAGGAAAGCAGTCCTTCCTTCAAAGCTTCAGTCTCCCCAAATCCCCACGCGATTTCCTGGAGTGGTGGTATTTGCAGACACGACAACAATACAAATGAAAGGCAACCCCTATCAAATGGTTATCACTGTGCCCGACACTGTGTTAGAGGTTCACATTCATTATGTCGTCTGATCCCCCAGTTACGCTGCTATAAGCTGAATCTGGAGGACTCCATCCTACCCAGAAGGAAGTGGGGTTCAGAGAGTCTGTGTGCCTTGCAAAATCATACCAGTGACTGTCAGAGCCAGCCCCCAGAGGATGGTTGTGGGCATTCAGATGAGCGGGCGCATGTGAGTAGCACCTTGTAGAACATCCCACAGAAGCTGAGCACAGCTCCACACGGTGCACTATCAGACACCGTCCATGCCAGGTAATGACCTTTTCTTACAGATGCTCAGCACTTCTTTTTTTTAAGACTTTATTTATTTATTTGAGAGGGAGAGAGCATGAACAGGGGAAAGGGACAGAGGGAGAGGAAGAAACAGACTCTCTGCTAAACAGGGAGCCCAGAGGCACTTGGGTGACTTAGTCAGTTAAGCAGCTTCCTTTGGCTCAGGTCATGATTCCAGGGTCCTGGGATCCAGCCTCCCTTTGGGCTCCTAGCTCAGCAGGAAGCATGCTTCTCCCCTTCCCTCTGCCTGCCTGCAGCCCCTTCTGCTTATGTTCTCTCTCTCTCATTCTCTCTCTTTTTCTGTCAAATAAATAAAATCAATCTTAAAAAAAAAAATTAAAGGGTGCCTGGATGGCTCAGTGGGTTAAAGCCCCTGCCTCGCTCAGGTTGTGAGTCTAGGGTCCTGGGATGGAGGCCCGTGTTGGGCTCTCTGCTCAGCGGGGAGCCTGTTTCCCCCTCTCTCTCTTCCTGCCTCTCTGCCTACTTGTGATCTCCCATTCTGTCAAATAAATAAATAAAATCTTTTGAAAAATCAAATAAACAGGGAACCCAATAAAGGGCTCGATCCCATGACCCTGGGATCAAGAACTGAGCCAAAGGCAGGTGTTGAATCAATCGAGCCACCCATTCACTCCTAAAAGTGCATTTGTTTTCAGGGATAGGGTGAAGACCAAGTCCCATGTACAGCCATCTGAGCACATAAAAATAGAGGTTAGAGTCGTATTTATCTATAGTATAGAAAACAAAAAACACACAAAAGCACCCAACATACATATGAAGACAAAAATCAGTGAAATGACCATTGACCTCTGGATGCAGGAAGAAAGAGTTGAAAACTTCTTTTGTTTTACCCTTTTTTCTGCTCTGTTTGTCTTTGTGCGCACAGACGTGGTTGCGGCATACAATTTTATGTACCCCACACAATCTTACTTTGGTGTGCTCTTGAAGAAATTAGTTTGAGGTATAAACATTTGTGTAAATCCCAAGAAGGCAAAATGTTACTATGATTATGTCGAATGTTAAAATATTCTCAAGAGCTGACTTTACAGTTTCTTAAAGGTGTCCTTTTTTTTCCATACGGTGACTTTATTGATCATATTTACACTCAAACTAATATAATACTGTATGTTTAGTAACTGAAAATAAAATAAAATGAACACATTTTAAAAGATAAATAAAAATCTCTTATCATGATGTGTTGATCGACATAAAGACAATAAAATAACAAGTGTCATATAAAACCTGTACGTGTCTTCTAGGTTCTCTTTCTCAGTCAAGGCTGGTCAAAAATGAGGATAAGATGAGTTTCATCTCTCTTCAGAATCACTTCATAGTTCTGTCCTTTCATGTATCAAAATACATATAAACAAGTTTTTATCAAAAACAAAAACAGGGTCGCCTGGGTGGCTCAGTCAGTTGGGTGTCTGCCTTTGGCTCAGGTCATGATCTCTGGGTCCTGGAATCACGCATCACATCATGCTCCCTGCTTAGTAGGGAGTCTGCTTCTCTCTCTTTCTGTGTGTTTCTCCCTTGACCCTCCCCATGGTTCAATCTCTCTCTCTCTCTCTCTTTCTCTTTGAAATGAATAAATAAAATAAAATAAAAAAAGAAACTTCAATGAACCAGCACTAGAAATCTGCTATAGAATTGCATTGACAGAAATGCCCATGGCCATATCAGCTTTGTTGTTATTAGAAGACTTCGGAGACATTCCTTCCTGAAATAAATGTTAAGTAAAACACATCGTACACAAAGGAACTTCTCCTTTACTATAATCAGCACCATGGAACTGACTATACTTTTTACTTTTCTCTGCACACTAGAGAAATCAAAACCTAACAGGATACTTCAATCAAGGGTCATATTAAATTTATGTCTTGCTCATTTGCTTCTTTTCTGTTAGCTGTAGAAATCTAAAAAAAAAATAGGGCTGACTGTATAATCTTACTTTAGTTAGTTTTAGGAAAAGATATGAATAAATACAACAAATATAAGGAAATAAACAATCCATGTTGTATTTTCAACAACAAACATTTTCAGCGGCATGCTCTCACTTGTTCTCCATCACGGGCAGGTCAGGTAAAAGTAAAGGTTTGACATTAATTTGATTATTGGACAAACTAGGAATTTGGGAAATAACAAAAATTCAACTGAGTAAATTTTAAAGATCTATTTGGTTGTATTTATCAACCTATTCATGAATCAGGCATCATCTTATCTAGGAAGGAAAGAGGTTTTTCAAGGTAGGGAGAGAAAAAAGAAATTATCACCAAGGAATCCATTGGTTTAGGCAAGGTCATCTCCCTAAGGGGAATGGAGGGGGTCAATCATTAAACTTCCTAGTGTTGACAAGGAAATTCTCATGTCTACTTGTTAAAGGTTCCATTTCTGAGTGTTAAATCTGCAACTGGGTAGATATGAAGACCTTAATGACTTGTGGCCCTAAGCTAAGTGAGTGCATTCTGAGCCTGTGGTCTTACTTTTTAACAACCCTCCCTTTTGATCAGACTCTCACTTTAACTGAGAGATGGGTCTAAATTGAAGGCATTAACACCACTCTCAGCAACTGCTCTGAAGTTCTCACAGTATTTGTTGTTCTTCTGGGTGATATTCACAGGTCTTGACCTTTTTACTTGACCCTTGTGATATTCATAGGCTACCACTTCAGCTTTACAATTTTTGAGTTGGTCATTCTCTTCATTCTTTTGTGATGTTCCAGTCTTAGAAAAATCATTTGCTTGGAGATTACTGGCTTTGGATTTGCACGTAAAGCTTTTGAGAGAACATAACACACCAGGCAGATTATTATGATGCCTATAAACAGGGTAATTCCTCATGTTTGCCATGGTCCCCAAAACTCAAAGCAATTAAAATCAAATAAATAAGAAATACCCTGCTGAGGAGTCACTCTGTTAAGCCACATGGTTGCACCGTGATCTGACGTTACTGGGTTCTGATTTCCCCAGTACTGATCAACTTGGTAGAGCACATGGTGCTGCCCACAACAAAGATACTGCCTTGCTCAGCTGAGTCGTGATCAAGGCCTGTCTTACTATCAAGAACGGCTTTGGCCAGAGTCAAAGGGTTGTTTGGGGGGGGTACCCATTGTTTTAAGAGGGATTCTGCAACAATTTCAAGAATAAGGGAAGGTCTTGGTCATATATCATTTATAATTATCCTGACCAAAGAAGTAGGGCCAGCCAAAGGAATGAATCCTGGGGGCTTCTTGGTAATCCCTACTAACTCCCGATGGAACTTTAGGGGAGTCAACCAATGAGATGTCTTATTTACATTGAGAAAAATTAGGGCCAGGGTTAAATTTTCTGCTATGTTGCTCTAATTCCAGAGATTAGGTCCCTTGACAATGACCTGGGAGACACAGGGCATTGACAGAGTAAAGGAAAAGAAAAGAAGGAAAAAGGATTTCTATTTAGTCAAAGTATGAAGTCTTGGACCCCTGTTTATGTGAAAGCAGTCTATCTGGATGTCAGCTACTTCTCTTTCTCTCAATTTCATTCAGAAACTCCAGTGTCTGGGCAGGACCAGTTGTCAGGTGGAGACTTCCACAGCTGTGGAATGTGTACACGGTTCAACCTTTAGCTTATAGCAGGAGCACCTTGTAAGGTGCCTCTTCTACTGGAAAGTTCCAGGGCTCTGTCCCTTTGATGTTGTTTCTAGAATACGTCCTCACCATCCTGCAGCCCGTGACTGAGAGGGCCCTGTGACTGTGATCTGAGAAGGTTTCTACAACCTGATGATGATAGGCTCCAACATCAGACCTTGAGGACTCACTCAAGTTTGGACGCGAAGACAATTCCAGGAATTTGCAAGGTTTTCCTAAAGGCTCCTATGATTTTTGTCTGTGAAATATGTGCCCTAGGCACTGGAGATCACAGAAGGTGTGCCCCAAGGGGGAAACCCAGTTTTAACAATGTCTTTTTCACAGTTAGGTCATCAGCCTCTTGGCAGAAAAAGTCTTAAACCAACCCAGAAAATACACAAACAGTGACAAGGGCATATTGACGACACGCACGAGATGGCGTTGGACTGAAGTGCAGCTGCAGGTAGTCAGAGAGCCCCGAGGCAGGAGGCATACAGCCCCAGAGAGCACACAGTTGTTCCAGAATTATGGACCTGACAGCTTAGAAAATGCTAAGCTGCTTGGACTGCAAGGGTCTCGAACCTGGTGTTACTAAGCCAATTCCTCAAAACACAAAAGAAGTTTCAGGTTTCTAATTCGGGCTCTCCTGGGTGGCTCAGTCGGTTAAGCCTCTGCACTCAGCTCAGGTCCTGATTTTGGGGTGCTGGGATTGAGCCCCATATACTGAGCAGGCTCGCTTCTTAGTAGGAAGCCTTCTTTTCCTTCTCCCTCTGCCCCTCAACTCATGTCCTCTCTCTCTCAAATAAAGAAAGAAAATCTTCAAAAATAATGATTTTGCCATTCCCTTACATATCTGTAGTCAGAGACTACAGTTCTCAGCTGAAAAATAAACAGGTATAGCAGAAAGAAAAAAAAGAAAGCTACTGATTTCTGTGCATTGATTTTGTATCCTGCCACATTAGTGAATTGCTATAGGAGTTCTAGTAGTTTGGGGGTGGAGTCTGTTGGGTTTTCCATACAAAGTATCATGTCACCAGCGAATAGAGAGTTTGACTTCTTCTTTGCCAATTTAAATACGTTTTCTTTCTTTTTGTTGCTGTTTCCTATTGCTAGGACTTCTAGTACTGTGTTGAACAAGAGTGTTAAGTGTGGGCATCCTTGTCTTGTTCCTGATCTCAGTGGGAAGGCTGTCAGCTTTTCCCCATTGACAATGATATTCACGGTGGGTTTTTCATAGACAGATTTTATAAGGTTGACTGATGTCCCCACTATGCCTATACTTTGAAGAGACACTGTGTTTTGTGGTGGGTCTTAAGGAGGGCACGTACGGCATGGAGCACTGGGTGTGGGGAATGAACAATGAATCTCAGAACACTGAAAAAATAAAATTAAAAAAAATTAAGAAAGAAAATTATAAATACAATTTAAAATTTAAAAAAAGAAAAAGAAACAGGTATATCAGAAAGTGATGAGCTTATCTCTTTAGATTTAAGGATCCCATTAGCAAAGAATTTGGGCTTATCAGAGCTAAACTAACGCCTAAAAGGGATGTGTCCAGGATAGAAGAGTTTGTGTTTCACACTGCAGTTTCCTGCACAGTTTTCTTGAGGTTGATGTGCTGATCCAACCTATTTCCGGACCGGCGCGCACTGTCAGGGAGGGTACTTGAGGTAGCAAATGCTCTTACACCCTCTAAATGCTTGATTCGTGCCCACAAATTTTTGTGGCTTTTTCCACTTCCTTTGTTATCAGTAGCCTTTATCTACACTAAAGGTGAAGACTGTGTGCACGTTAGTGTATGGCCAGTAAGAGATGTTGCTGAGTTCTGGCCAGTTCTCCTGGACACTCTCTGAGTTTCCACCTGCGGAAGTTGGTCTGAAAGGTTAGGGGCTTGGCTGTGTTCCAGTTCAGTTGCACTGGGGGCAAATATCCAAGCTCAGCAGAACTCCGAGAAAGCATGCTAACTCGGCACCAGCATAACACTCGGCCTGCCCAAGCTGGCCTGCCCTGTACAGCAAAGTCAGTTAGAGGAGAAGTCCAGACACAGAGCGGGTGGGGCTCACAGCCAAGAACTCACCCACAGTCACTGGAAGAGGTGAGAAAGGTCCTGAATTCCAGGGGCTCACAGTTACCACCTCTGTGTTTCCCTTTGTCTCTGAATGCCCCTCGGAGTCCGCTTCAGATTCCTCCAAAACTGTTAAAGAACAGAAGTTGGAACTAAGTAAATGTTAAAGACATAACAGACTATTAATCAATTTATTAATGAATCATTCAACATCTCATCTAGCAAGTAGAGGGGAACTCAAAAGGGTTAAAGGAAAGGAAAAATTGTAACAATAGAGAGGGAGCAGAAAAAAGAAAATTCCTAGCAAAGAATCCACTGTTTTTGGCAAGGTCTCCCTCCCTAAGGGAAAGAGGGGATCCATCAGGACCCTTTCTGGGGCTGACCAGGAATCCCCACGTTGACTGGGTAAATGTTACTCTCCTGGGCATTTGAAATTGCACTTGGGTTAGATATTAAGTCCTGTTTTAGTGACCTGGAGCCTTAAACTAAGTGTTGCCATTTTAGGTGTGTGGGGTTTTGTTTTGTTTGTTTTCCCCAATGTTCCAAGAAAATGAAGATTTACTTCAGAACTTTGAACTTCCATCTAGAAAGCTCTTCTCAGTTCTTGTCATGTGATTGTTCACACTGCTTCAAAAGTGCCTGTGAATCACAGAGTGAACCGCAAACTTCTCCCTTCTTATGGGCCCTCAGGAGCCCTATGATGCTAATTCCAGGATCTAACTGAGTCTAGTGAGTTACTGGTCCACAGTGGGGCCAGGGCACTTTCAGCTGACTACCCACAATGTCTAGATATGACCGGTGTCTACACCAATGGGGTCCCTTTGGGACACCATGCCTGAATCATACCTGAATCATGAGGGACCCTGAGTGATTAGGAAAAGCATATTTGCATACTCCACTGATCCTCCCTGGGGCAGTAGTTCATCCTGTATCCCTTCCAGGCCTGACACACACTAGGATGGCACTAATGTTTGCTGAGCAGTTTTACTATTGGAAAAAAATACATTCATTGTGTAGAATGAAAGAACCTCTATACACATGAGTCTCATCCAGTCTTTACTTACTACACTTCCACCTTTTCCTGGTATATAAAATTTAAATCTGAAAAACTCAAGACCATACTAAAACCTCAGTAGCCAAATTACTATTTCTGGTTGAGCCTGGGATTTGGTTCTATCAAATAAACAGCATTTTGTCCTCTGTAACTCATTGTTAATGGGTCATACTTGAGTAGAGCAAGATTGAAATGGGAAAGACTGTTATGCTGAGAAGAACATTCTTGAAAGTTATAGAATCATTTTTATTTCTTGATCAAGTAAATTCATCAAAAGTGGACTCTCTGAACATTTATTTTTTTAAGATTTTATTTATTTGAGAGAGAGTGAGAGAAAGCATGGGGGGAGAAGGGAGCTGAGCAGGGACCCTCATATGGGACTTAATCCCAGCACTTTGGGGTCATCACCTGAGCCAAAGGCAGTCACTTAGCCAACTGAGCCACCCAAGAGCCCCTCTCTGAGCACTTCTTATGTGTGAGGTTGCTAGGTGCTTTCATGTACAGTATGGTTTCATTTTATCCATACAATAAATATAAAATACATCACAGTGACATTAATATTTTGGATAATGAAACTAATGTGAAAAGACAAAGTGAATTTGTCTTTTTTTTTCTCTGTATGTTCCATAGGCCATGCTACTTTTTTAAAGATATATTATTTATTTTGAGAGAAAGAGAGAGAGAGCACAAGGGGAAGAGGCAGACAGAGAGAAACTCAAGCAGACTCTGTGCTAAGCTTGCAGTCCGATCTCAAGAGCCTGAGATCATGACCTGAGCTGAATGAGGAGTCAGATGCTCACCAGCTGAGCTGTCCAGGTGCCCCCAAAGCCCATACCATTTGAATTCTATTGGGAAATTGCAGAACATTTATGTCATCATTAAAGACAACAACATTAGAGAAAATAATCTGTTTACTTGTTTTCATTAACACTTGACGAAAAAGATAGGGTTTCCCTTTGAAACAAAGGGTTCTGTGAGGTTATATTCATTTTTACATGCACGTACCTTTGGTTATCGAAGGGAAAAGAATCTCTTGATTAACTTTTTTTCTGTCACTCTCATGGTTGATGATACATTTGTGTTCTTTAACCATCGATGCTCCAGTCACGGTGAGCCAGCTGAATTTCTTGTACATGTTGTTAATCTTCATGGTACCTGCTTGCTGAGATTTCAGAATTGTTTTATCATCCTTTTCTTGCCAGTCTACCTTGATAACATCAGGGAAAAAGTCCTCAAGAAGACAAAGGTATGTTCCAGCCGTATGGACTTTTATTTCAGCAATTGAAGGAAGAAAAACTGTGGGCTTGGGGGAAATGTATTCATCAGAACTTTTGTCTGTTGGGGAAAATGACATAATAATAAAAACATAATTAGAGAAACACAAACATTGTGCGGTTTGGAAATAACCAGCACATAGTAGAGGGAAGGAAAGTTGCTATGGAATTAATTCTTACTGTAGCTTTTCATCCACAGAGGGTTATAAGGTACTCATTTTCTTAGTTTCCATAGGAAAAGAGGTTCTAGAGGTTATGTAACTTGACCAAACCGACAGATATTAATTGAAAAAACCTAGATCAAAACATGGAATATTTTTAAACAACACACAGTTACTTGTTTGAATGGAAATCTATCAAGTTAAACTTCTAGTTATAAATATGGATCCCATGCCCATTTGTGAATACTGGAATTCCTCTCCTTGATTTTTGATTTTATAGAACCTCTTGTTTTCATATGTGAACCAATTCAGGATTTTGAGTAGGGCAATGTTTAATGCTTCAACTCCAAATTATTTACAATGCCTGAAATTTAGAAACAAAATGGCCATATATCCAAAACTTCTATTTTAAAAATTTATTATTTTCAGAAATGTTCTTAGAGTAGCCTAATCAATTAATGCATTAGTCAGATTATTGTTGTGCTTCAGGAAATATTCACTAAAAGCTAATTTTTTATTGGAGTTTCATTTGAAGTTGAAGCACTACTAAGAAGACCTCATATCTTGACTCTTAGCATCTCCCTCCAAATCTGAATCTGCCTTACAAGCCTGCTGAACTTATTGTAGTATGCCTCAATTTTCTTGCATTTCACCTGCTGAATAAAGTCATATATAATGGTGTAATGTTAGAGTTCTGGTCAGAGTTTCTTGTAGCTATAATATCAAATTATATAATGAATCATTATGGTTCTCAAGGACATACCACTTGAATATGGGATAGTCCTGGGTTATACATTTATTATTAATGGATGATTCAAGTTATAAATAGTAGGACTCTTTCCAATATGAGTTCAAACAAAAACACAAATGCTTTATTAATTTTCTCTTTCCAGTAGTTTGGAGTTAGAATAATAATTTCATGGGCCATTTCCTAAGAAGAGAACAAATGGATTTTTCCTTTGAGAAGAAAGAAAACAAAAACTCCCTTGGAATTTTTTCCTGTGCACCAAAGCTCCTGACTTTTATCCTAAATGAGTAAGCAAACGATGATGAGTTTTCAAATTCATGCTGTAAATAGTTAGTAGGTCATAACTTACTTGTTTTAATTCTGTACATCTTCCTTATAGTACAAATAGTATTTTACTGATTATAATAGTAATACACTGTATATTTCCTCAACCATATACTTTGTTTTTAACTTAAAAAACACGTTATATAAAGCAAGATTTATTTTTCAAAGGACATGCTATTCCCTTATTTCTTGTCTCCAGATAATACATTAAAGAATCTAATTTTTATTTTATGAAGTTTGTTTCTGTTAGGAATACTTCTACTTCATCATAGTAAAGAACTTGAAAATCAAACCATGAGCTTTGGAAAATCTGGATGGCATTATGCTTACCTCCTGTCCCTTTTCCTTATCTAGAGTCTTGAAGTTTCATTCTTTTCAGGATAGAAGGTGTCTTGAACTTCCATAACTTTCTCAATGTGATAGTTCAGTGAGCATTAAATAGTATTCTTGATTATATATGGTTTGTGCTTATTTTTTATAGAATTATATTTTTTTCAACTTTCCTTTTATTTAGGATTTTATTTATTTATTTTTGAGAGAGAGAGAGAGAAAGAGTGGTGGGGGAGAGCCAGCCAAGAAGAGGGGTGAGAATCCTGAGCAGGCTCCACACTCATCCTGGAGCCCAACATAGTGCTCAGGGCTCAATTCCACTACCTGAGATCAAGACCAGATACTAATCGAAGAGCCACCCAGTGCCCCTCAATATTCTTTACTAAACTTATTAAGAGTGTTTTTTATGGCCACAAACATTTCATTGATTTACAAAATAGAAACTGGTTTATAAAATAATTTTTCTAATACAGTTATATTATTCATAATCAGAAAAGTTTTCAGATAAATTGCCCGAGTTTATGTATTTGATGAATATAAAGCAATATGAATTCTATATAAATTAAGAAAATACAATGTGATTTTCAATCAGATATTGTATTTTGAATCTGCATATTAGTATTGATTCATAATTCCTCTATTTTATTGTTTTTATTTAAAATACTTAAAGCTATTTCTTATGTAAATATGAATTTCAAATTTATGACATTTCTAAGTTATATTTAAAAGTAGTAACTGTATTTCTAAATATATTCCTAAGTATTTTCTAAATAAAATTTAAAATCTTAATAGTTTTTTCTACTAAATACCAATATGAAGCTCAAACTTTCTGTGTTAGACATGATATCATAAGATAAACAATTAAAATTTATGTAGATACAACTTAAAAATACAAAAAATACCCAGATTTTAATTCATTTTTGTGCCAAGTGAGGGGAAAGTCCATTAAGCAAATACCTCTCAATTCAGGTTTTGTATATCAGTGGACAGTAAGGTAACTTTCACTACAGTAGTTAGAATCCTCTAGAGAATTCCTGCTCCATCATTCGGATTGGCTACAAACCACTCTCCATACAGTTCTCTCTCTGGGTTCGAAATGGGACAACATCTATGCAGGACCCGTTATATTTTAGACAATGTGCCAAGTACCTTATTCACAGTCTCTCGTTTAACTTTCATATGCCCCTTGATCATACATCCTGTCGTCCCATCTTTTGGATCAGGAAGCTGAGACCAGAGAATAATCACCCAGGTCCACAGGAGGAACAAGTGGTGGGGCTGGAGCTCAGGTCAGTCCCAGTCCCAAGTCCAGACTCTCCGCCAACACCTTTCACCATCAGACAAGGCAGGAAATGGGAAGTAGGGGGATTCATGGAGGGAGACGAAACAGCAGAGACTCTGGAGACAGAAACAAACTGAGGGCCTTGGAGGGAGGGGGGTGGAGGGATGGGGAGCCTGGTGGTGGGTGCTGGGGGCACCTATTGCGTGGAGCACTGGGTGTGGGGAATGGGGAATGAATCTTGGAACACTGGGAAAATAAAAAATTAAAAAATTAAAAAATATTAAAACAAAAGAAAGAAAGAAAAGGCAGTGTGTCGACCCACACAAGTTGTCTGATCAACTTTGTTGTTGAGTCAAATTCTTTCAGGAAAATCACACATTTTACGCCGGAGCGCTTCGAGCGAGTGCAGTTGGACACAAGGTCAGGTGCTGTTACAGTGTTTGCACGATGCAGTCCATGCTGACCTTTACCAGAGGGTCGGTAGAAAGACCTCTCCTCGAATTTCCACATCTGAACATGCGATGAAAACGAGAGGCGATAATCACAACCATCATTACCATGATTATTAGCAGTCTGTCTGTGACGACTGTTGCTACCAAACCTTCCCTCGCTAACGGGAGGTCAGTGTTCGGGGCCTACAGTTGGACCTGCGTCGTGTCGGATGCTGGGCTGTCACCGCCCGACCAGGTCTGCTGAAGGGGGCCACCTGTGAAGGGCATTAACTGTCACGGTGCCCGGTGATGGTGCAGTGGGACATGGGAAGCGTCTGTTAAAGATCACCTCCAGTTTGTAAGATGTCTGTGGAAGGAAATGCCCGCTTTCCCTTCACATCCTTCCTGGAGGACTCATGCATTGAAGCCCTCTTCTCATATTGCGGTGGGAAAAACAACATATCTGAAAATTTGCTGTGCTTCATTTTCCCAGTTAATAAAATGTAATACATTTTTCTCCTACCTTTGAGCATAAAACTGTACCCTATGCTTTGTGCTAGATAATCCCCGGCCTTTTTTCTTCTACCTCCCTTAATGCTTTCGATCTTCTGTTTTTATTTCATTGCCTAACTGTACTTGCATATTTTATTTAGGTCTTCAGAATAGATTCTGGAAATAGACAGTATAAGTAAACAAGGAATAGCTCATCCATTAGAGCTTCTTTCTTTTTCTGCCCCAGGACTTGATAGTTTAGTGAGGTCTACCTCGAAGTGAACATGAAAAATGAGAGACGCTACATCAAAAACCAATGATATACTGATAGTGACTAGCATAATATAATAAAGAAAAGAAAGATGGCAGAAGGTGTTTGCAGACCCCACTCTGTGACATAAATAAGAAAAACATCCAGAATTCAAACACACTAAAAGGCCAGAGCGTAAGAGGAAGATTTCATTCCCAAAACTGTGCCTCATAAAACATAGGTTCCCTTATGGTTCCGTTTGGGCAACTTCTCATTTTATAAAAGGTGGTCTTTTAATATTCGATTTTGATTAAACAATACAGTTGGACAAGATATCAACCTGAAAAAGCCAATTTAGAGGTAGTACCCATAAAAAATATTAAGAATTTCATATGGATTTGGTAAATATTACCTGGGATTAAAGTCTTTATACTCTATGTTTACATTATATATTTACATAATAACAGAATAAATGAAAAAAATCTTTTATTTTCTAAATGGATATTTCTCTTCCAATAAAATATCCCATGACTTCATCAAAAGGTATCCCCAACCTTACATTCAGACCCTAAGATGAATTTTTTCTAATGCGTGCATTTTAGATGCATGTGAAGAATCTGAACAAAATTTTTATAGAAATGTGAGGCAAAAAAAAGCAGTTATTTATCAAGTTATATTGGTAATAATATGATTTTTAATTTGTAGGCATAATCCAATGAAGATATAAATTTTTAAAAGTGAATATTTGATGGGCTCCTGGGTGTCTCAGTCAGTTAAGTGTTTGCCTTTGACTACGGTAATGATCCCAGAGTCTTAGGATAGATGCCCTTGCCTTGGGATCTGTGCTCAGTGGGAGTTTGCTTCTCTTTGTCTGCCTCTCCCCCATCTCCTGTGTGCACGTGCTCTCTCTCTCATGTGTACATGCTTACTCTCTCACATAAATAAAAAATAAATCATTTTATTTTAAAAAGTGAATATTTGATTTTTATGTATATTAGTATAATTTTATATATTCAATTATAAAACCTCTCCCTTGTTTGCATCCAGAATTTTCCACAGAAAAGGAAGAGATCAGCGTAGGTTGAGGCTAACAATATATGAGGTAATGTTTACTACATTCTACTCATTTTTGAAAACATGTAACAAAGAGTTTTATAAATTGAAAATATTCTGCAAATACTGACCAATTGTTCTGTGATGACCTGTAGACTAGATCATAAGTAATACAATTCTCTATACTCCTGATTTAAAAAGAACTCCACTGGGTGAGAATTGGAATCTGTAAAACTCACTCTGGAAATGAGTTACCAGTCCCAACCTCTCAGTGGATATTTCCATATGTAATCGAACTTAGTTCCACAGCATCCACTTGTGATGGCTGGATGGAAATACAGCAAATGTTAACAGAATAAATGTCACTGTAAATCATTAATATTTTGGTTTTTTCTCTTTTCCAGTTTTTCTCTGATGGGCATATATCATTTTTATAATTTTAAGGAAGCAATAGCCTGTGAATCTGAATTTGCTCCCTGAAGAATGATTGTATAGAAAGCGATAGATCCAGAAGCACAGTCCACATTTTTCTCTGCACCACAATGTCTTAAAAAAAAGTTTTTAGGACCTTGTGAATTACATCTCTGCCACCGTTATTTAGTTAGATTTTTAAAGTTTATATTGCAGTCAGTTGGGGGAAAATGGAACTAAAGAGTTGCTTTTCAATTTATGAATTAGTGTATGCCTATGATGGCAACCAGAAAGACACCAAAATATATCATTCTTTTCACTTTTCCAAAGTTTCACCAGCCTTATGAAAATTCTTTGAAAACATTTATTCGACTAGATCCTGTAGGGCAGACACATCTGTGTGAGATGTTCTCCCTCATACAGGCAAAATTTTATCTCGAGGTCTAAGGAAGAATGAACAAATTTACTAGACTGAATTTGGAAAAAACAAACCGAGCTTATGTCGTTCTCGGATGACTTTATGCAGTTAAATGTGTTGACACTTGATAGAATTCGCCTTCAGACAAAAAGGCAAGTTTATCGGGTTTTTGTTCATTATTTTCCTTTGCAAATTTTTAGAATCTAATAAATAAGATACACAAATTTCTTTACAAATTTCTGAGTTCTGCGGCTGAGTCCTGCTTGCAATACAACTGCTCCTCTTCTGCCAGCTTTCATATCCCCGGCAAGTTTGATGCCAGAAACCCCTAAGACATTGACAGCTACCCCTTAGGGGACCCAGATCCTCTAGCTAGTCAGCTCCAAGCTAGACCCGGCAGCAACTAGCCCCTTAGGACTGGGACAGAGCCACCAACCTCTCCTAGAAACCCACTGGTATTGACGGCTAAACTGGGACCAGCCCTAGAATTCTGAGCCAGCACCAGCACCGAGCCTCCCCCACCTGCATCACCACCTCCCCTCCGTAACTTAAAGGGAGGAATTAAAAAATATCTTACCTGTGACCCTGAGCAGTGTTCCAGGACCAAATACTTTTTTATACCAACCACTCCAGGTACACTGTCTGAAAAGCTTTTACAGAAATCTCCCTGTGTGCCTCTTCTAAAATGTGCCCATATTTTTTCAGTATTTATATAAATATATAAAATAGACACTGCTAGCATTAAACAAAGATGAATCTCAAGCAAAATCACATTAGATATGAATGTAGTCAAGTTTGGTGATCTGACCCCTCGGCCTGGACAGCTTGGGTCTGT
>PITA01026195.1:0-23049 GCA_004023965.1 Spilogale gracilis
AGCTGACCAGGCAGGTAAACTGTCCAGCAGTTGGTCTTTTTACATACATTGGAAAGTGGTGTCTTTGACCTTAATCTAAAAACAAAGGATTCAGATTTTAGATTTTTGGTTGGGATAGATAGTGCTGCTCTGGGTGCTGCTTAAAGAGACATCCTGGCTACACATGAGAATGACCCGCCCTTGTCCCACCCCTACTGATTATGTCAGAATCCACCTTGTCTTCATTTCAAATGAGAACCTCCTGTCTTGGACATCTTCAGCTGAAGACATTTTATAGGTCCTTTGACAGGCTACTGACGTTCCCTAGGGATTAAAAATGTTGTTGAGGAATGGTCAGATGTTCCTCCTCTTTGATGTAACAGTTACAAGTGACTTAGAAATAACTCCACAGAGGCGGTAGGGTAAAGAAATAAAATCAATACCAAAATATTTAACAGTCAACTGAAACCAGGGACAATCATGTAGAGTGACATGAGACAAATGATTAATTCCATCCTCAGCACGGAGGAGCAAAAGCAACCAGTGAAAATGAGCTGTGACTCCATTTACACAGTGTGATGGAGCTCTTCAGATGGCCAAAAGATGAAAACCAGGCTTACATGTAGTTGAATTTTCCACCTTTGCAAAAGTTAATTGGGGGCAAAGCTTGTGTTGCCCCTGAAGTTCCCTCACCATCTAAAAGAAATCAAACTGAACCTATAGGAAGTCACATAATTGATCAGAAGGAAATTGGATGAAGCTTTTTACCTTTGTTTGATGTCTTCTTTCTTTATTTCCTTCAAAGTTGGTCTTGCCAACAAAATACTAAGAATTTTTCTGTAGACATTTGCTTTCAGGTCAGGAATGTGGGGAGTAGGATGTGAGGAGGATGAGGGCAGAGACAGCAGCCATGATGTGAAACAGCCCACGGGCAAGGCTGCAGCATTTGAAATCTTCACAAATGGAGGAAGACATGGGCTGCTCTGTGTCCTCCCCAATAGGTGAAGAAGGCATGGGCTGTGGGAAAGGAAGTCATGGTCCTAACTTTTTCTAATTTTTGGCTTCCTTTGACTCTTAAGTCCCTTTCTAAATTTCAAAACATGACACATTATTCATGCATGAGTCCTCAAAGACAGATTGTAACAAGCTTGTTCCATAAGGAATACTCTTCCTGATTGTGGAGTGCTGCTTCCACAGAGCATTTATTGTCTGATGAACAAAGAGAGTAGGCCAAACAATTGAAAAACCAGTCGATAATTTAATTATGGCATCTTAAATGCCAAAGATGCCTAATTTTCCAATGCCCTAGAGTCATTTTAAATATTGCCACAGACTAAATTATAATTCGCTTCCACATCGTCACTTCCCCAAACACCTTTAATATTAATGAGTTGGGGTCAAATTCTGAATCACACTGAAGGGCTGAGAAACAGTTTCTTATAAATGCAGAAAATAAACAAGGAAGGAAAATACGTTAGGTCACCTTTGAGGTACAATCTGGGACCTATTTTTAAACCTTCATTCAGTACAATGATAGAAAACCCAAGTTCTTTCAATATTACTTCTAGAAATCACAAAGGACTTCTAATCATCACATTCCAAAATCATTACCCCAACAATTTGATGCCATCTATTCCTCCTTTGAACTAGAACTTGATTTGAACCTCTCTGATTTTGCCTAGTCATTGTGTGCTTCCCTTTGCATGGCTCTGTTGTCTGGGCATCCTCAGGGTATAGTACGCTGTGCAATAATGTGAATTTGTGTAATTGAATTAAGCTAAGAAGTCTTTCTTTCTTTTTTTAAAAAATATTTTATTTATTTATTTGACAGAGAGAGAGAGAGATCACAAGTAGTCACAGAGGCAGTCAGAGAGAGAGGAGGAAGCAGGCTCCCAGCTGAGCAGAGAGCCTGATGCGGGCCTCCATCCCAGGACCCTGAGGTGAAGGCAGAGGCTTTAACCCACCGAGCTACCCAGCCACCCATGCTAGGAAGTCTTTCCAGTTTGCTTGCATTGCCTTTGATTTACAATTAGAACAAAGTGGTGTTCACTAATAGGAGAGGAGGGACACCTGGTGGCAGTTGCTTATTTCAGATGAAAGAGGTCACTTTGAAGGGAAGAAAGGAGGCAAGAGTTAAAATATAATTTGTGATATCCATGGGAGAGTGAATGGCTGTTTCATACATAGGACAGCTGAGGGTTTATGTCTGGGGAAAAGACCATTAGGCCAGAAGGTAGATAGTGGTGAAGATTGTGTGTGTTGGAGTTGAAGGATCTACCTTCAAATCTAGTTCTGTGCTCAGCAAATGTATGACCTTGGCTGCTTTTTGAGAGTTGGTCATCTTACTACAAAATGGGAATGATCCTACCTAATCAGGTTGCTGTAATAATTGAACAAAATGATACCTAGTACCTGGTAAACACTTAATTAAGGGGAGTGGCTGTGATTTTTCTTATTCACAGCAAAATGTTGAGAGCAGGGTTTGATGCCAAAGAGGGGTTTTCTGCTGGTTCTGGTGAGAGCTTCATAGTTTTCTTGAATTTTGGGGAAGTCCATAGAGGGGGCCTCTTTGATCCCACTTTTATGAAGGTCTGTACAAGGTAACCTTATTTCAGGTCTGTTGGGAAGTATCTCCCTATGAAGCAATTTATCAGGCTCCTGAAGTATCTTTTCACCACGGGGACATTCCACCCTCATGGAGCTTCCCTTAAGTGAGAAGATCAGATCACCACACAATGGCAAAGCAAGAAATAAGGCATAACCAGTTGGGGTACAACCCCAATTTTGTGACCCAGAGATTAAGAGTTGAAAAGGTTCAGGGAGGGAAGACATGTCCCTGAGCCGACAATAGGCTGACCAGCTGCCCTGCAAAAGCCTTCTGTCCCCAGAAAACTGGGGTTGTTGTTCACCCTACCTACAAAGAGAATACTGAAGCCATCCGGAGGGTTTCTCTGAATGGCCATCTTTTCTCTCTACCGACCTACCTACAACCTCACCCCAACTGTGGCTTTTCCTCAAGACTCATGTCAATGTGCACCACCTCTGTCCTTGGTATCTTAGTCTCTTTTTTCTAACCTGGTACCATGATCTTTCTAGTCTGTCTGTCTTTTTACACTAACACCTTCTTGATACCCATGTAAGTCTCTCCTACCCTAATAAATCCTTCTTCTGCTATCTCCTCTAGCCACTTCTTTTTTTCGAACTTCTCTTTTCTGTCTAGACTTCTCAAAATGGTGGGCTATACCCATTGCCTCTTATAGTTGGACCTCCCATCCATTCCTCACTGTCTGCTGCAATTGGACATTCACCCCTGCCTGCCTGTGGAAACTGTCCTTGTTAAGGTAATAGAACTTATGACCTCATTGCTAGATCCAATGACTATTTCCCAAACTTTTACTCAGTGGACTTTCTTGTTGGATTTAACTTTATTGAACATTCCTCCCATAAAACTCTTTACTTTCTTGGCCTCTGGGTCAGCACTCTCCTGGTTTCCCCTCTATACTCCTGGGGTTTCCATTCTGTTTCCTGCTGGGGCCCCTCTGGCTCTGTCTCCTTCCTCAGTGTTGCCTAAATTTCATTCATGCACCTTCTTTGCTTTTACTGTTTTCAACTAGATTTCCCATCTTTAAATTAGGTTGTCCTTAAAAATATCTGCTCTTCTATGATCACTTTTAGTTTTCCTTGGGTTCTTTCCAATTTTCATTCATTCCTCAGCAAATAAAGTGCTTAAAATGGAGTGTGGGCTGCCTTATCTTAGGAAACTTAACTTATCCGTGGATGGCTCACCAGCCCCCATCCATTGTTTTGCTCCAAATTTTATCCATACTCTTTTCTCATAATTGGTTCCTGTTATACAATATATTTGGCATTTCCTATTTTTAATCTTTTTGAACATCTGTTCAGTATCAATTTCTTAGGTAGAGTTTCACTTCCAAATTCTTTTAGTACTCATCTTTAGTTGAATCTGAATTGATTTTTGTGTCTATTTCTTGGCTTTCTTTGGCTCCATATCAACTTATTGTTTGGCCTTAATGGTTGTGTTAAAGTAAGAAGGGCCACCCATATTAGGTAAAATCAGAGATTTAGTTGGTTTAGAATTTTGTCTGTGGCTCTCAAGGATATTTTATGAGTGAATATGGTGGTTCTCCATAGCTCCTCTGAATGATTCAAAATTGAAAGCATGCTATGGAGCCGTATAGCTTATGTTATTAAATTCTTTGTAGTTGCTTGTTTATATATTCTATTTTTATTTTTTACTTCACAACTTCCCCTGTCAATCTATCACTTATATCAGAGATGTAAGATGTTCTCTGTCATTAGCTCTCTTGGTCCCTTTTTAGGAAGTGATATATACATGGGAGGGTGCTAATATGGAGTACTCCCACATAGACTGCCTTGAGGTTTTTTTTTTCCAAGATCAGGAGAAGAAAGTTTACCTCCAGGAGAAGAAAGGTTACTCCCAGTGAAAATATTTATAGATACAGGAGATGAATATGTAGTTTTGGATTTTGTTGTTGTCGTCATCCTTAGGAAACCCCATGAGTTTTATTTGTTCAGTGTATCAAATACTGTTGTTTAGGCAAAGAGAATTTTTTTGAAAGACATTGACTAATATGCTGAAATCCAAGGAAAAGTCAAACATGCCTTAGGAAATGGGAGAAGGGATTTCTGCTTCTGATCAAGACGAAGTAACTATAACTGGATTTGCCATCCCCCTGCCCCCATGATAAATGCAACTATGGGTTCAAGATACTGGGCATCAGGCATTGGAGGACCATTATCTATAGAGATTAGAAGCAAACAAGGTAAGCCCTACTGTTGTCCCAGTTTACTGCCTTGAATTGTATTCTATATGTTTAAAAACTAGAGAAAAGGAAAGTATAAAAAAGGCTCAAATTAAAGCATATAGAATGAAACTACAAGGCATGTAATGAAAAATGCACTAGATGCATTAATAGCAGATTTGACATTGCAGAAGAATTTTCCAGTGAATTTGATGGCAAGGTAATAAAAATTAAAGCAAAAAGAGAAGTCAGCGGAAGTAAACGGAACTGTTTTACAGAAAGAATTCCTCAGCTGTAGGACCAATCCAAGAGTCTAAGATTTGTGTGGTTGGAGAACTCAAAAGACAGAAGGAAAAATATTTGAATAAATAAAGTCCCCAAAATTTCCAAATATGATGGAAACTGAAAATCTCTAGGTTCAAGAAGCTCCATGAAATCAAAGCACAAGAAACATGAAGAAAGCATATAGTAATCAAATTACTCAAAACCAGTAATAAAGAGAAAATCTTAAAAGCAGCCAAAGAAAAAGACACATTAAATACAGAGGTACAGTGATGATGATGACAGATTTTTCATGGAAAGCAATATAAAGTGAGAAGACCATGAAACAATCTATTTAAGTTACCAAAACTAAAACAACTGTCAACCCAGAGTTCTGTACCCATCAGAAATAACTTTTAAAAACAAGAGGGAAATAGACTTTTTTTTTGTCATACAAAAGCTGAAAGAATTCACCACCAACAGATCCATAATCCATACACTCTATGAAGTGCTAAAGTTCCTTTTCCAGGAGGAAGTGAAAAGACTTAAAGAGGAAGAGGAAGACGAAAGAGGAAGAACAGATGGAATGAGGGCATTTCCTCAGTCTGTTTCCTCTGGAACTATGTGGTTTCTTTTCTCTGCTTCATTCTTCTTTCTCTGCAGATCAGTCTTTGCTTTACTGTGCAAAAAATTCATTATAACCTCTAAGTTCATATGTCCTCAGTTCCAGAAACAATCTGGCTTTCTTTGAACCCCATTCCAAGTTTCCAGGAGAATATGTGCCTTAGTTTTTACCAGGTGACTATTTCTGGTCCATTCACATATGGCTGAACTGGAGTGTGGGGCCATATTGTATGAAGAGGGTAGTTCTTCATACAGAGAAGAAGAGGTTTATTATGAACTGGACATACACTCTACAAGGTGACTAATCAAGCCTCCAAACTGCCTTATTCTGTATCCCTCTATTGGACTCATCCTCAAAACATCTCAGTCTGGATTAATCCTAATGTTTATTGAGAAAAAGGGATGCTAGGGTGTTATCAACATGGATATTCAATGACCAGATCTGATGGACTATAGTGAGAAAGAGAAGATAACATTTGTTTGGGTTCAGACCTTTCAGAGCAGAAATTCTGAATGTGGGGATAAACTGGTGTTGGTGACTAAGAGTGTGGTATGAAAATGGGAGCCGAAGAGAGAAGAGGATACCTGTGACCTCAGCTCCTCATTAAGACAAGATAATCCTGAAAATATTAAAGCTCCTTTAAAAACACAGGGAGTTTGTTGATAGGAGGCATCCAGCATTTTCCTTGACTGAGGAGATAGGACGAAAAGGAAAGACATACATTCAGGTGCAGGGCACTCATACAGGGTAGGAAATTGGGGCTTCAACTAGATTTCTAGATTGTGAAATATAAAGGTTGAAGATGGTCTGGGGAAGTGGGACACTCTCTTTCATGGTGAAAGAATCCCAAAATGAATGAATCAGATGCCAAAAGAGATGGGCAGGCACCTGGGTATTCACGCAGATGAGCAGACAAAGCATCACACATGTAAGGTAGGACCTTGGACTTCTGGAAGTATTATTTCTGTGTCCCTTTTGTCCCTTCTGTGTCCTTTCTTTTCCTTTCTCTTTCTTTCTTTTTTTTTCTTCTGAGGCCAGTGATGGAATGACCTAAAACCAAGATTCCATCTGGAAGAAGGAGGAAAATATGGAAAAAGGCAAAGATCTAATTTTTTCTTTTGGTGTCGACTCATGCGGATTTAGTGTTAGAATGTAGTAAAGTCTCTCAGAAAAACAAACCATTTTTGTTCCCTCTCTTCTCCTCCCATTCTCTTCTCTGTTGCCTTGGTTGGATCCTCAGTCTTTCATTTCTGCATCAGGTTTTGTGCCTTCAGAACTATTGCTTGTGATAGGGTAGTCAGACTAAATAAAACACTGGAAAATCCTTATCCTTGAATACACATAGAATTGCTGTCTAGGCATTGTGAACCACAACCTCAAAATCTGCTGAAAGTGTGGGATCTTGCTTCACCATCTTGAGGGAAAAACCTGCTTCTTTCTTGATTTGGGTAAGTCCCCTAGATTGATGTGGCTGTGAATTTATCATTCTTAGCACGTCCAAGAGATTAAAATTGCCAGATGTCACCCACTTGTGCCTATATCTTGATGTTATCAACACTAAATGAATACAAAACTGAAAAAAATTCTAACAATGGAAGTAGATCTCTGCAAATCCCAGGAACTATTGCTTTTCTAAGAAATGGAAACATTGCTGAAGCCTCTGAGGCCAACATTTACAGCATCTTTCATTGATTAAAATGTTTGAACAGTTGATTCCCTTAAAACAATGTTTTCAAAGTGACCTACATAGATAGCTTATGGCTAAGAGCTAATGTATTCTGAATTCTGAAAAGGATTCAGAGTGAAGGATGGAGAGTTTTTCCACTAGGTGGTAGGATTTTGCCATGGTCATAGGTCTCAAAATATGGTAAGGAGGGAAAGTGACTTAATTAAGAAAAGTTGAATTAAGATAGAAAGTGACTGTAATAATAACACTACCCATCGATTGAATAGATTTCTTTTCTTGGTACACACAGAAAATTACTCCTAATGCTATTCTTGCTGTGGGTCCAAAATAAAGCATCAGAGAGGCTAAATTACCAGAAAAAAGCTAGGCATTTAAAGAACACTCTTAGAGGGAAACTTAGCATATACCCTTTTATACGTGTGGAATTTTATACCACGTACATGCTTCACATATTCAAAAAAATTAGTAAATTTTGACTCCTTCAGGCTTGAGAGTAGAGGAAAGACATGGCCCTTCCTCAGCTTGAGTGACTCCTATAGACCAAGGTGGATGTGAATTCTTAAAGAACCATCTTGGACCTCTGTGAAACCCTAGTCCTCTCTGATTATATTAACTTTCAGCAAGGCTGCTATTCCAGATTTGTCAGAATCGTTATTTAATTAACATCTTTCAGAGAATTGAAGAGAGAAAAAAGATAATTATTTACTGTCAAAATAGTTTTTAAAAATGTATTTCTAGTTTTCTTTCTAAGGAAATCTTCCTGTTAGTACCTAAGCTCCCTTGACTGCTTAATTTACATGCTGCTGAGTTGGCAGGTCATTATTTCACACACACCAAACACGCTTGTAATCCATGATTCCAACTTCTAATTAGGACTAATTAGGACATAAAGATTAGATAGTATTCCTTTTTTTTTTTTTTTTTTTTTAGCAGTTTTTTACTTGGCTAAGGAATTCCCATGTTTTTATTTCTGTTGAGTTTTCCTGAGTAAAATCCTGGCTTCTTAGCCAAACTTTAATTTTTCTTTATCCAGTAAGTGAATCTTCCTGATCCCTTCATCATTCCCCATTGTGACGCCCTGGCCCTTTTCCTTACGTGTTTTGAGCACCGTAAATGCCTCTGTTGAAATAGGATTCAGCTCAATAGATATGGGTCAGGATCTATAATTAATAATTAATTTCAGGCCTTAGATAAAGGTCAGTCAAACATTGTTTCTCTCTCTCAGTCCCTTTGTGGTCTAAACTCACAGTATAATTTGCCATCCAGAATCATAGGCCTTTCTGCTATCTGAGTCTTTCTTCTGTTCATGAAAAATTCACACCCTGAAAGCTGATTTTGTAGAGGATTTGGACTGGGGCTCTTGTCAGCCCTCACTGATCTGAGAAGCTTCCCTTCATACAAGAAGATCACACATCTGATTTGCTGGGTGTGTGTTCTGGACTGTTTTCTTTCTGTTGTGTGATGCTTTTGGCCAGTTGTTGAATGCTCTTCTGTGCTACCTTATTAGAGATTTGTTGGACAATTATTACTGATTCCCTATTTTTTTTGAGGCATTGTGTAGAACGCTGAGGAGATCAGATCCATAGAGGTAAATGTGGTCTCTGACATCACAGACTTAATACCTGGTGTAGGGTAGAGATGAGCAAGCTGGAAATGACAATTCAGGTGAAAGGTAGAATGAAAAAAATGCAAGATGCCAAGGGAGTCCAGAGAATGGGAGCCTAACCCAGACCTGTGTGGCCAGAAAAGTGTATTAGTTAGTAAGTAGTGCTGGCCAACAAATTGGCCCAGCATGAGTGGGCTGGCTAACACTACCAATTTATTACACTCAAAGGAATTTTTGTCGATCATGCATTTGGGAAGGACACAGTGTACTCAGTTCTCTTCTGCTCCACAATGTCTGGGACATTAGCCAAGAAGACTTGAGTGGCTGGGGATAACTTGATGGCTGGAAGCATTAGCGGTGTCTTCACTCCCATGTCTGCACCTGGTAGAGGCTGCGATCTGGAGGACCAACACAGGGCTTCTCACTGTGATCTGGGCTTCCTCACAACATGAAGCCTTGGAGGAGTTGGATCCCTTACATGATCAGCTCAGGGATCCAAAGAGCCTGTGGGGTCAAAGATACTGTTGTGGCCATCTTTGGAAAATCCTTCCTCACCCGTTCCTGCTGAATGCCTCATAAATCACAGTTAGATTATCGCCTATGGCTGAGAGTCCTCAGGTAGACAAAGACATTGTTATCAGGAAGGCCCGCTGAAGGGCAGAGAGACCACGTTTCAGGAGCCAAGGGCAAAGGCCAGACCTTTCTCTACATGAGGTTAACTCTTTTCTATCCAGTGGGCTTAACGGTAGGGTTAATGGAGGGAAAGGAAAAAGTAACAGGGATGGTTTCATTGCAGGTGACTGAGACAACAAGAGGGGTTATTATCAGAAACAAGGCCAAGGAGTAGCCTGGTTGGGAGATAAGGAGGACAGGAAGAAAGGAACATGTTCACAAATTGAGCTTTGGGGTTGGTTCAATATCCAATATTGATGGTTCAATATCCAAGAATCTCAGCTGACTTCCGGGTGGCAGTGGCAGTGGTGGGGGCAGCACTGCATCGGGAGAATGGCAAGTGGAGGCCAGTGCAAAAGAGGGAGGTCCTGAAGAGAGGGGACAGAGAGAGAATGGGGTTTCCAGGGCACCACGAAGCACCACTTTCTCTGCCAGGCAAGTCTCAGATCAGGAAAATGGCCTCTGAACAGCCCCCCCTGCCAGGCACTTGGGGGAATCACTCTTTTTATAAATGCCTTCAGTCACAAAGCTGTCACTTGGGGCCATTCTGTCACACTCTAAAGTTTTAGCTACCACATGGATGTGACTTATTATTATTATTATTTTAATATTTATTTATATATTTATTTGTCAGAGAGAGTGAGTGAGCACAAGCAGGGGGAGCAGAAGCAGAGAGAGAAGCAGGCTCACCACTGAGCAGGGAGCCCAATGCAGGACTCGATTCCCAGGACCCTGGGATCATGACCTGAGCTGAAGGCAGATGCTTCGGATTCAGATCCCAGATGTGAATTATTTTTTAATAAGATAAAAAATCATTAAGATTTATGTCTATTAGGATATTTTGTCCCCATTTCAATTTCTAAGGTCCCAGTCAGATAATTTTAAGCACATGATATACAGATCACAGACTGGCTTCTTTTGGTAAGTTCCAAGTGTTCATTTTCCTAGCACACCCATAATGCTTTTTGTTTGTAATATTCCTTAGTTAACTCTGGTCTAAATTTGTCTTTAATTTTTCTTTGTAAAGATGCTTTGGGGATTAATAGAGCACAAATGCCTCCCCTGGGTATGCTTCTGCTTTCTGTGTTCTCTCCACTAAAGCAAACTTTCCCAAGACCCCTGGGCCATCTCATCTACATAGTCAGAGAATTGCCATTGCCTTTGCCCAGAGCCTTCCTGATGATGCCAGCCAAGCCGTAAGCTATGTAAGAGTGAAGCCAGGGATGTAGATGGGCCTTGGCAAAGCTCTAAGCAGATGTTCCTGGAGGCCGAAAACAAACATGCCCAAGCTCTCAGGGAGGTTAAAAGGATGAGTTGAGGCATGAGACTGGGGACTTCTCCTCTTCTTACCTCTGAGCCAGAGGAAGAGAAATGCATCACATTTTTCATTCTCCTGAAAGATGGCAAATCCCACCATTGTCAACTCCCTTCCTTGCACGAATGGGCTGGCTAAGTGCCTCTTAGATTCTAGAAAGGAGATGAGGCTCCTAAATGTCCAGTTTCTCAGAAATCCCTGTACTCTTGGTAGAGTCTTCTGTGGGGGAGAAGTCTATTAAAGAGGGGTCCTCAAAAGTCAGTCTCTTCTTACACACTCTTCAGGTAACTGGCCATTGTTAACTTCCTCACTGTGTTCTCCCAGGTGCCACTGCCTTCACACTGCCCCTCAGCTCTTCACCCACAATTACATGAGTGGAAATTTTATTTATAAGCCTCAACATAGCAGAGACCAGATGGGTAACTGTGTATCTGTGTCACAAGGCCTGGACTAGAATGGAGATACAGCGGTGTCTGGCATATGGAGTGACAGCCTTCCTCTTCGTGCATCTATTTGCCCCCAGTGTATAACAACATACCCCTAGGGTGTTTTCTTTGAGCCCTGTTCTCTTCCCTTTTCTATTCTCTCTTTTCTTTCTTCTCTCCTTCCTTCCCACCCTCCTTCTGAACCTGACAACTATATTCTTAATGGAATCACATGGGACCAGATCTTTAATTGAAGATTTAGTACAGTGGGTCCTCTTAGTTGGTTAATGTAAGGTAAGCTGACCCCTGCCCTGGGCAAAGGGGGTGAAGGGAGTTTCTGTCTAACTTGGAAGAGGCACCCTCTCCCTTGGGGAGGAGATCTTGGGAGAACATGTATCAGTTTGCCTAAGAAGCCATGGGGTGTATACCCACCTCTTCTCCTGAGATTGAGGACTTTGTGTTAAGAAAAATGCAGGCCTTTGAATGAGCCTAAGTGGTCCTAATCAAGGCCCAAGGCCTGTAACACTGGGGCTTGTGAGGCACAGCAACTGAGTGTTTCCCAGAGAGAGGAAACATCCTTACATTCTGCACCCTTGACAGAGATAGCCTTGGGGCAGCCTGCACACCTGGGGGGATGAGGTCAGCAGGGTGGTGGCAAGGCCATGCAGGGACCATGGGGAAGGTGGCATGGCAGAGGCTGGTGTCTAGGGACAGCTCCAACTGATCTGTGAGAATATGTGAGATTGTTTCTGAGGACTCCCCCTGAGGAGTTATATTCTAGCCTTCATGAGGCTGGAATAGAGAGGGTGCCATAGACTCAACAAACATTGGCTTTAGATATCCAGAGAGCACCTGCATGGCTGAAGGGGTGACCCACCTTCTCATCTTGCCTTCTGAACACTGCGTGGCCTCATCACTTTCAGAATCCCCCTGTACTCAGCCAGGTTTCATGGTGTCTTAATCTGCTTGGATCATCATTACAAAATACCATATGCTGGGTGGCTTAGGCAACAGAAATGTATTTTCTCACAATTTAGGAGGCTAGCAGTTCTAGATCAAGGTGCCAGCCTGGTTGGGTTCTAGTAAGGGCTCTCCTCCTGACTTGTGCACAGCCACCTGTTTGCTGTGTCTTCATATGGCTGAGAGAAGAAGCAAGCTCCCAGTGTGTACTTAAAAGGGAAGACTGCATGAATCCCATCATGAATATCCCACCCTCATGACCTCATCTAATCCTACTTACCTCTCAAAGACCCCATCTCCAAATACCATTACACTGGGGATTAGGACTTCAAAATACAAACTCTTGGGGGACACAATTCAGTCCATAACACACGGGTTGCTCTGAATTCTTCCAGTCACATCCCAGCCTTCCTAAAAAGGGGAAGCTTCCTAAAAAGGGGAGACTGCATTTCTTCTTATCTGTGACCATAAGCATATATTTGTGCTTATTTTTCAATAGTTAAATGAAAAGATAATCAACTCTAGCTCATCATTTTTACCAGTATCTGAACTTGGATTAGATTTTGTGATCTGACCAATTTCTTTGATGTAGTCTATAAGTTAGTCAAGAAAACCATGCTTTAAATGGATGTTAAGTGAAGAAAATGACAGGCACGAAAACTGAAAATAATGGATTTTACCTTTTTGTTCACATTCATTGCTGGAGGAGAGGACCTACAGTATTCCCACTTGAGCAGCAGACTCTTTGTGAAGGCATGTATGTATGTATGCATTTTTAAGTTTTTATTTGAATTCCAGTTGGTTAACATATAATGTAATTAGTTTCAGCAGTAGAATTTAGTGATTCATCATTTACATATCACACCTGTTGCTCATCACAAGTGCTGTCTTTAATACTCATCACTCATCTAGCCCATCCCCCACCCATCTCCCCTCCAGGAACTTTGGTTTGTTCTCTACAGTTAAGAGTCTGTTTTATGGTTTGCCTCTCTCTTTTCTCCCCCTGTGTTCATCTGTTTCATTTCTTTAATTTCACATATGAGTGAAATCATATGGTATTTGTTTTTCTCTGACTGACTTTGTTTGCCTTACATAATACATTCTGGCTCTATGTTATTGCAAATGGCAAGATTTCATTTTTTTTTAATGGCTGAGTAATAGATACCGCATCTTCCTTATCCATTCATCAGTGGATGGATGTTTGGGTTCTTTTCATAATTTGGCTATTTTTTTTAAAGATTTTATTTATTTGACAGAGAGAAACACAGCTAGAGAGGGAACACAAGCAGAGGGACTGAGAGAGGGAGAAGCAGGCTTGCCACCGAGCAGAAAGCCCAATGTGGGGCTCGATCCTGGGTCTCCAGGATCATGACCTGAGCTGAAGGCAGTCGCTTAGCCAACTGAGCCACCCAGGCGCCCCAATAATTTGGCTATTGTTGATAGTGCTGTTATAAACATTGGGGTATATGTATCCCTTTGAGTCAGTATGTTTGTATCCTTTGGGTAAATACCTAGTAGTACAATTGCTGGATCATAGGGTAGCTTTATTTTAAACTTTTTGAGGAACCTCCACACGGTTTTCCAGGGTGGCCCTACCAGTTTGCATTCCCATCAATAGTGTAAGAGGGTGCCCCTTTGTGCACTTCCTCAAAACACCTGTTGTTTAATTTTAGTCATCATGATAGGTGTGAGGTGATATCTCATTACAGTTTTGATTTGTGTTTCCCTAGTGAACAGCGATGTTGAGCATCTTTTCATGCAGCGCCATCTTCCTAGGGAGAGAGTCTGATTTTTCTCTGGGACTCATTCTTCTGAACATTCATTTACATCTCCTTGACTTGACCCTTCCAAGTCAGTCCTTCAGTCTCCTCCTTATGGCATATACCTACAGCCATGCAGCCTCCCTTGACACAGGGGCTATGTCACAATGATGAAGACTAAAGAGTTTACCTCTGTCCTGCTGCTCTCCTCTTCACACCTCAGGGATGAGAAGAGTGTCTTCAGGTCTTGTCTCATTCTCCTGTTGAGGTGGGAGTTG
The DNA here is from genome assembly GCA_004023965.1 of Spilogale gracilis. Taxonomy (NCBI): domain Eukaryota; kingdom Metazoa; phylum Chordata; class Mammalia; order Carnivora; family Mephitidae; genus Spilogale; species Spilogale gracilis. Next base: position 14,353 of record PITA01026195.1, read on the forward strand.
GGGAGGAAGCCCCAGCCTATAGGGTTTGGAGGCTGCCTCCCCATAGCCTAGAAAATGTTGCTAACCACCCACCCTGTTAGGTCATAACTTTTACACTAGAAGCGGTGGTAATAATCCAAATATTAAGCAACCGGTAACATAGTCAGAACAGATGCTGACCATTATAAGACATGGATACTGTCATGTAGTTGAAAATTACCTCAATGTCATTTTTAGTCACAAGAGGTAGGACTCTAACTCCCAGTGAATTAAATAAAAAAAGACTCCTACAGTCCTTGGTAGGGTTGGACAGGGGTATGGTGTGTGGATGTGGCTTGAAGCTTGACTGGATCCAGGGGCTCAAATATTGTTGCTTGGTCTTTGTGCATGTCTCTGCCAGTCTCTCACCTCTACCTTTCCTTAGTGGGTAGGCCTCTTTTTGCAGACTGGCTCTCAGTGTGGTGGAAAAGAAAGCTAATGGAAGTCCCATGGAAACATCCTTTCTGTTTAGCAACTCCAATGGGAAAAGGCACTTCTCTGCCCCCATGTTTATATGTCACCACAGGGAAGGACTCTGATTGGTCCACCTTGGATCATGTGTAATTAGATTGGCTAATCACTATTGTCAGGGATATGAGGTCAGTTTTGTTACTCTGTATGGGTGGTTTTGCTTGATTGCATCATGAGACTCCTATGGAACAGAAAAAGAATAGTTCCCCAAAAGAAATAGAGAGATACTGGCAGGGAAAAACCAGATTCATCCACTATCTACTTGTTAATCAATAGCCAGATGTTAGGCAAAGAGTAGAAGAAAATCTCTCACCACAAACTTGGGCACTGCTGCACTTGATGCTGCCTACAATTGGGATGATGTTTAGAAAACAAGTGGGTGGAAATCCCAAAAGGCTGACTCCTGGTGAGTAGCATGGTGGAGGGAAGAGGGGATTGCCTGTGTGACTTGACTTTCCTTTTGTGCATTTGTCCATGAATTACGGGGGCTCTGCCTCTGTCTTTTTTCCTGGGAGCATCTAAAAGACACTTGTGCGGAGCAGGGAAGGTGAGGGGGCCCAGGGCACCTCCTAGCAGCTTTCTCTCATGAACTGTTGCCCACGCAGACCTCCCTGTCTTGCACATGCTGTGTTTCTGTGCAGGGTGTGGAGACAGAGCTCTTCTTGGTTCAATGAAGAGAGGTTGGATTAAACTGACTCATTCTATTTTTTAAAGGTTTATTTTTATCAGTAGTGGGTGGGTTGGGGTTAGAAGGTAGTTGATGATTAGGTATGAGTGGGAAGCTGCCTCCTATTTCCATTCACTATAGGACGTGGATGGGTTTTTGAGGAGAAGGTGGGATGAGAGGGGGCTTAAAGAAAGGAGGGGAAGGCCCATAGTAGGAGGTGGCTCCAAGCAGAGCAGCTAGAGAACAGGAAAGATTTATAGCTAGAGGTGGGCGAAGCCAATAGAAAGGGCAAGGAGGAAAGTCATGTTCCCTGGAGGGAAGACTGTGGGGGATGGGGATGCAGGGAGGGAGGAAGATGTAGACAGAGGGGCTGATGGAGGATTTGCCAGCTTGGAGTAATCTAGTGAAGTTGTGACAGGGAAAGGAATTGAGGAGAGTTGTGATGTTTGTGGATCAGCCATGTAGATAAGTAATTTTAGCTGCCAGGGTAAAAAATGCATATCATATTTCATGCAGTGCGCAAAGTAAACCTTAGGAGCAAAAAGATTACAGATGGAGGTCCACTGTCACCCACACCTCACTAATTTGATTCTGTAGCCCTTTAACAGGTGTTAGCACACATTCTTTGAATGCTTAATGTGCGCCAGGTACAAGGCTAATCATGTGACCAGCATTTTCTCACTTCATCCTCATAACAACCCATGGACAGGCACTGTCTAAGCAACCTGATTCTATAGATGGAGGACTAGGTTCAAAGAGCTAGCAGGTTGTCTTAGATCACAGAACTGGGCTCTGGATTCACAGCTGGATTCTAGGGCCAGAAGCCTGATCCCTCTCCTACCAGCTCAAAACCTTCCTTGGCTCTGCGAGCTAGTTTCCTAGGCTGCTGTAATCAAGTCCCACAGAATGGGTGGCTTAGAACCACAGAAAGTTGTTTCACAGTTTTAAGGCCAGAGTGTAAAATCAAGGTGTCAGCAGGGCCTTGCTCCCTTTGAAGGCCATCGAAAGGATCTTCTCCGGGTCTCTCCCACAGCTTCTGGTAGTTTCTTGTCTTGTAGCAGTACAACTCCTTCTTTGCATGGCGTTCTTCTGGCCTGGGTCTGTCCCTTCACATGGTGTTCTTTTTGTAAAGGCACCAGTAATATAGGATTAAGGGCCCACACTACCTCAGTGTGACCTGTCTTAACTGATGACACCTGCAATATCCTATTTCTAAATAGTCACATCTGGAGGCACTGAGCATTAGAACTTCGGTGTATTTGGTGGGTGGGTAGTTCACCGCAACAGCCAGGATCCCACAGACAGGTCCTGCAGGTTGGCATCCTCTCAGCCCCTTCCCACCTCCAGCTGGGCTTCTGGCAAGGTCCCCTTGGCTAGTGAGGCGGTGCCTGCCTGGCCCTGCTGCTGGCTCTGGGGCTCAGCTGGAGTGTGCATACTGCAGTGATGGCCTTGGCCAGACAGGCTGGAATTGCTGCCAGGGGCAGGTGCTCACCCCCTGCTGTCAGGGCCAGCTGCATCTTTGTCATCAACACCACGTCCTGCAGACCCGCTGGAGAACCTCCTGCTATTCTTTGTTCGCCATCCCTGCTTGTCCTCTGCAACCTAGACTCCCAGCCTCCATCTGTGCGCTTCTCTGTCTACAGGTGCTGGTGGAGTTGGCTATTTAATAAACGCTGTTGGAAAATGACTTTGTCCTGACATGGGTCTCTACCTCTGCCTGCTAAGACCCTAGACATGCAAATGGAAATAGCATACCCTCTTGGGGGTGTCCCCCTATCTTTTAGAATGAAATCATCAGCATCCTTGTTCTTTCTGATTTCGAGAGCTGAAGCTTGTTTCTAGGTGGCAGCGTACTTGGTAGGGAACTGTGATTTGAATGTCCGTGTTAACTCCCCAGAAAAGCAAGACCCGTTTTTGTCTCTCCTCTTGCTGCTTTGGAAGTCTGTAGAGGACACACACAGTCACATTCCCCTTTACTGTATAATGTTCCAATCAGCAGCGAGCATAATGAAATCCAATTAATGTGTTAGGCTGTTGTGATTCTAAAAATATTTTACATTCCCCGGAGGGGCTGCGGAAATTGGAAGAATCAAGGTATTATAGCAAACCCGTAATTTGCAGGAAGGTTCTTCAATCATTTTGGAGGTGGTAGATTTGTTCTTGAGAAAACAAAAATAGATCACCTCTCCAAAATGAGGCTGTCCCTGAGATCATTCTGAGGATTCTTTATTCAGACACTGGGCCTTTTGCGCAAGTCTAATGATCCCTTGGTTTGGATACATATGAATTATTAAGGTCAGTTAATTAACACATTTTTCTTCTGCTGAAGTAATTAGATGAATAGAACTCTTGCCCTCTTTTTTGGCTTTCCTGGCTGTTGCTCGGGGCTGAATAGAGGCAGTAAACATATTGCCACACAGATGCTAACCAGAGAAATAATTTTTCGGTTTCCGTTTGATTTCTGAAGTGTCATCCTGCCACTGTGGGCAGCTTTCACTTGGAGATGGGAGTGGGAGGGCAGTGCGAGCTAAAGGAGACGATGGAGGGAAAGAACCCATAACAAGCCTTTGTCTAAAGCTGCCTAGATGCATCTTCTAGATAACAAATATCATTTGTCCCTCTGCCTAATTTTAGGCTTTACATCTTACAATTTTTTTGCATAGTCTCTCTTTTTTTGTGTGAAGACTTTTGCGAAGTCTATGTCATTTATATAAAGGTTATCTGAAGTGAATGGTTATTATGGTTGTTTGTATTAATATTCCAAGGCCATTTCCCTTCTGCCCTCAGTGTGAACACAGATTTTATAGTTGCCAGAAATTAGAATTTGGTATGTTTAAGGTGATTTTTCTGTAATTTGTGTTTCCTGATTTTCTAGGTCCCTGGTTCCCAAGATTGCCTTTGTATCAGAATCATCTGGGGAGCATAATAAAGTACAGATTCTCAGCCTTCCTCTCACATCTGTGGTCTCAGAAGGGGTCAGGAGGGGTCTGGAAACCTGGATTTGAAAATGTCCCAGGGTGAGTCTGATGCTCAGTTAAGGTTTGGGGGCCATTATTCTTGGGAGCGACAGTGGAAATGCCAATATGTAGCATCTCTTCTTTGCTGTCAGACAGTCTTTTAACTCTGTGCATGTTGGGCTTGTTCTCCAATTCATGGAGTCCTTGCAGATAAGCCCAGGCAGACACACAAAATGGCACTGGTAGCTTGGGCTGTGGGTGTGTGGTAGGTCCTCATCTGCCTAGCTTGACAGTCTTGTCTCCAGGGCTCTGCTGACCAGAATCACCAGGATTTTATAGAAATTACCTGCTGTGAGAAGGCTAGCTGGCTGAGGACACAGTGTCTGGTAGAAGAGAACAAGGAAGACATAGGTCCCAACTGTAAGGTAACCTATTCAGTGTCCCAGGCAAATTTTAGAGGACTGTGTCACAGAAGGATGATGATGGTGATGATTCATCAAAACTCTGATTAGGGCAAGGGAGCAGAATAGAGGGTTGGAGAAGAGGCAGAAACTGTGCTGTCTTTAAGGTGGGGCAGGTGACCATCAGTGCTGCCCCTGATCCGTGGTGTGCAGACCATAAAAATTTCCTGACTCACCATAGCCTTGCTGAGGTTTAATGTGTTCTAGTACTTTCCTTCCATCTTCTACACTTCACGGTTACTTTTGCTGATTTTAATAGTATGAGCCCTAAAAAATCTTGTGGCTACAGGGAAAGATTTCCCATAGTGGAATTTACCCCAGCTTCACACCTTCCATGGTGGCCTTGCAGACAGGTCTTTGCATGGGAGTAGGGGGCCAGGGCTGGTCTCTAGCACCCATCTTGGGTACTTTTCATGAAGATTTGATAGGATTCCCAGGAAAGATGGTGAAATGGGCATTATGATTGGTCGTGGGACTGACAGATTGTAAAGATGAGAATCCATGATCAAAAGCAGGAGTGAAGACTTTGCTAGCTTTGAGCCCTCTTTGAGATGGCAGAGTTGAGGCACCTGGGCTGAGGAATGGGGTTACTGGGTCACATTTGTTGTCATTTGGGATGAATGTCAGAGTCTAAGTGTCTCACTATTTAATTCTTACAGAAACTCTGAAGCAAATATTATAATGAAGGGCACAACCCCTTATATGCAATTCTGAAATCCCAAAAGCTTTGAAAACCTCATTTTTCATGACTCATTTGAATATAGAACTGATGTGACCTGAAATCTTTTGATAAAGAAACAGAACTTGAACTTACATGAGACTATTTACAGTTTTGCTTTATTCTACTTAGTGTGAATATTCATATGTTTTTCTGCAGAAATATATTTTTCCACAGAAATAATAATGGACTTGATTACAGGAGACTGTGTCAGGGCTCGCTGGGTATGTTACATAATATGTGGAATGGACAATGCGTTATTGTTCGACAGTCCAGACAATCAGAATTCTGGGGACACATCTGACCCCACTCTGAGTTTTTGATAGGGGTTTTCATTCTATTTCTCCACTTCTACAGAAAAACTGAAGCTTAAGGAGGTTAAGTAATTTGCCCGGGTTCACAAAGCCACTAAGTTGGGAGTTATGGTTTCAATATAGGTCCATTTTGAGCTTTTCTGCTAAAAGTTGCTATTTCTTCCTTTGTTTTGAATTGTGTCCCCCAAAGCTCTACTTTTTGTTATCTTGTTTGTATGGCCAGCCCCAGGAGGTGGGGTGTGTGTGTGCGTGTGTGTCTTTGCGTGTGTATGTGTATGTGTATATGTATGTATGGGGGGTGGGTGTGAGTGTAGGGAGTGCCGTCAGGTCTTCCTCCCTAGCTGCCTTCCCTCTTTCTGCCCTCCACTCCATTTGTCCTAAAATACAAATCTGATCATTCCACTCATCTGCTTAACACCCTCCAGTGCTGCCAGAGTCAAATCCAAGTTCCTTAGGATGGGTTATAAAGTCCTCTCTGGACAGGCTCTCCCCTCACTTGAGCAACATGAAGTGCTTATACGTGTGGGCTCGGTAGCTGGACCAGAGGGTAACATTCTCTCTGCTGCTCCGGTGCTCGAGCATGTCCCTTACCTCTGTACCTCAGGGTTTTTTTTAACTTCTGTAAAATAAGGGTGCTCATCCCTCCTGGGGTTGTAGTGAGGAGTGAATGAGTTAATGCCATGTAAGCAAATTACAGAAGTGCACACAGGAAGCACTCAGGTGAGGTTAGCTGTTATTATGAGGGTTTCCCTAGTATTTTTGCTGGTTGCTGAGACTCCTTCCTTTCCCCACCCAATCCCACACTTTGACCTTCTTCCCAGAATATGGAGGACAATCCTAGTCTTCTTGACCTCAATCATGCTTTTGCCTTTGCCTTTGTCCTGTTACCTGCCCACCTGTCAACAACCTGTTTCTCTTTTGCAGTTTAAGGGTCATCTTCTTCTTGAAGACTTTGCCCACGGGTTCTCCTCCTCCTTGTCCTTCAGGTTTCCATGATGCTACATTTGTACTTCTGTCCTGGCCACTTTCTTCTTGGTTTGCTGATTGTTCTCTTCCTGAATCATAAGGCCCTGGAGAATGAGTTCTGCAAGTGCTCATATGTCCTCTCTGGCAGAGAATCTAAGTCATATAATCAATGTGTGTCAATAAATGCTATGGAGAGAATTCTTTCCAACCTGGGTAGGAATTTCTATTACAGACACTATTTACAAGCAACAGAATTCACTCTTGATGATTTGGGCTCAAGAGAATTTATTAAAGTAAAGTACTTAAATTTATTAAGTAATTCAGGATTTCCAAGAACCCAGAGAATGAGATTTGGATGTTTTATAGCCAGGAATAAGATAAAAGTTATTAGCCATGGATTGCTTCAGTGGAGGCCCTCCTGTCATGCCCAGCGACAGCTGGGATCTCCCCTGCTGACATGCACATGAGACACTTCCCCTTCCAGGCCCTCCACCCCCATCATTGCCACGGCTGCCACCCTCCCCCATCTCCGCCAGCACGTTGCCATGCAGTGCCTGGGTATTGTCTTGTAACTGAATTGCTTTCTTCCAAACTGAAATCTTCCCTGAGTACACCCGATTGGGTGATCCTAGGTCACACAACCATGTGTAGCCTGCAAGGGAACTTGGGAAGCATGGGGGATTCCCGCGCACGGAAGGGGGTTTCCAAGGTGCCCAGTGGCCAGGGGATCTTGTTTGCTGAGATTGGCAGTGGTGGAGTAGAATGGAGACTGTACCCATAGCGGTGGAGTGGAGAGGGTGTCCTGGGCACTAGGCGGAGAACTTTTATACACCAGGAGTAGGCGACCCTTAAGACTGTGCAGAAAAATGAGGGGGATTTTTTGAGCTTAAAGTTTCAGACCACTGACTTTCTTATGTATGCTCATCATTATCCACTCTCATTCTTCCCTGCGAAGACAGATGTTGCCTGGGAAACGAGGATCACACTCACGCATCTCAGTGGCTCTCCTTCCTACACTATTGACTGCAAGGTGGTTATGGATAATGGAGGAAGGAATTATTCATTATCTAAATCGGGGCCATTCAGCAGATGTTCTTTACCTGGACTGCCATCTAGCCACATGTGGCTAGCACTTGAAATGTGGCTAATGTGACTCAGCATTGCATTTTTAATTTATTTAATGTTAATCAATTTAACTGTAAGTAGCCATATATGGCTAGTGGCTAACTTACTGTATGGTGCAGGTCTGATAATGTGACCAGTTGAAGAAGGCAAAAAAGGTTACTTTTTCTTGTGTGAAAAAAATGCATACTATATATATATATATATTATAACCACATATTGCTTCTAGTCAAATAAATCCTTTATTTTATTGATAAAAATATTGGGGTACCTGGGTGGCTTACCAGGTTAAGATACAACTCTTGATTTCAGCTCAGGTCATGATCTCAGGGTGCTGACATGGAGCCCCACATCTGGCTCCCCTCTGGGGTGGAGGCTGCCTAAGATATTCTCTCTCACCTGGCTCTCTCTCTCTGGCTCTCTTTCTCTCTCTCCCTCTTAAAAAAAAATTGGTGACATGTTGATTTAACAACAGACAAGTAAATGTAAGGTACTGGATTTAATCTTCAACAGTTTAAGGCTCACTTTAAGGCTTTTTTTTTTAAGTCTTTTGCTTTATTTTTTATTTTATTTTTTTTAAAGATTTCATTTATTTGTCAAAGAGAGAGAGAGAGAGCACAAGCAAGGTGAGCAGCAGGCAGAGCAGGCAGAGGGTGAAGAAGGCTTCCTGCTGAGCAAGGAGCCCAATGTGGGACTTGATCTCAGGACCCCGAGATCGTGACCTGAGCTGAAGGCAGATGCTCAACCAACTGAGCCACCCTGGCATCCCTAAGGTTTGTTAAACTAAGAATCTAAAAGCTAGAGTTTGAAGAATGTTGGTGGAATTTTGATCGGAATGGCATTGAAAGTGTAGATTGCTCTGGGCAGTATAGACATTTTGACAATGTTTATTCTTCTGATCCATGAGCATGGAATGCTCTTCCATCTTTTTGTGTCTTCTTCAATTTCTTTCATGAGTGTTCTGTAGTTCCTCGAGTACAGATCCTTGACTTCTTTGGTTAGG
>PITA01026196.1:0-23059 GCA_004023965.1 Spilogale gracilis
TTTTTTTTTTTTAAAGATTTTATTTATTTGACAGAGAGAAACACAGCCAGAGAGGGAACACAAGCAGGGGGAGTGAGAGAGGGAGAAGCAGGCTTCCTGCCGAGCAGGGAGCCCGATGTGGGACTCGATCCCGGGTCTCCGGGATCATGACCTGAGCCGAAGGCAGTTGCTTAACCAACTGAGCCACCCAGGCGCCCCGACACATCACTTTTTAAAAAGATTTTATCTATTTATTTAAAAGACAGAATGAAAAAATGAACTGAGAGAGAGAGAGAGAGAGAGAGAGAGAGAGAGGCAAACGCACTACTGAGCAGGAAAATTGATGCAGGGCTTGATCCCAGGATCTAGAAATCATGACCTGAGCTGGAGGCAGACACTTAACTGACTGAACCACCAAGGTGCCCCACTTTGAATTAGTCAGCTTTCATGGAGTTAAATTTAAAATCCAAAACTTGGGGCACATGGCTGTCTCAGTCAGCAGAACACGTGACTCTTGACCTTGGGGTGGCAAGTTCAAGCCCCACATTAATAAATAAATAGATAAATACATACATACATAATAAATAAAATTCAGAACTTCCCGAACATATATTCTGCCAGAAAAGCCTATGTCTACACTATTCAGCTAATTGTCAAACATCTTCTCATTGCATCCCTTTATATATGCTTTATCCTCTCCTTTCCCCACAAATTGACAGTAATGATTATGAGTTCTAGTCTTCCATCTGCCCTTAGAATGGTCTCTACTCCAGGATTTTCACACTATCAGTCTAATAGTCTTCTCACTAAGGTATTCCTAAAACTTCTTCATTGGTGCCTTATAAATTTGGTTATTATTGTGATTATGATTATTATATTGTCTTTAAAAACTTGCTTTTCCTTATTTCTAATCAGTTCTACAAAACTTACAGAATGAAACATATGCTTTCTCTCTTTTTTGAAAGTTAGTTGGCATTCCTTGAAATTCTGCAAAGTTGCAGAAATATATAGAAAACATAAGGAGCAATCAGAACATAATCAGAAAAACGTAATAACAGTAATCATATTTAGACATCTTTTCTAATCTACTTTTCTAATAATTACAATTACAATACCTTATGCATTATAGGGGCACTTGGGTGGCTCAGTGGGTTAAGCCTCTGCCTTCAGCTCAGGTCATCATCTCGGAGTCCTGGGATCAAGCCCCGCCTTGGGTTTCCTGCTGGGCAGGAAGCCTGCTTCTCCCTCTCTCACTCTCCCTGCATGTGTTCCCTCTTTAGCTATGTGTCTCTGTGTCAAATAAATAAATAAAAACAAAAACAACAAACTTATGCATTATATGTGTGTGTTTCTTTTCCCTCATTGATTTTTATTTCATTTTATAAGTGTAAAAGTCTCAGGTGTAGACACTGGAAATCTTCATATATCCTAGATCTCGTCTGATCTCACCTTCCAGTGGTGAACACTATCAAAATCTTGGCGTATTTATTTCCTAAAGATGTACTCTACTTATATATACTTATTTGGATTCTGTGAAGGTGGATTTATGGGTTTGCATGTACATGTGTGTGTTTACATTTATGTGAATCCTCATATGATCATAATAATTGTAGGAACAATGATTATAGATAAAACTCTGATGGTATAGTGTCTGTCGGAACTCTACTTTTAGGGATTTTCTTTGATCACACACACACACACAATTTCATAATGGACATTATTTTAACCATTAAATAGATAAAGACATTAAGGATACAGTTCAAAACCCATCTTTTTAAATGGAAGATATCCGAAGGAATAAGCTTTTCATATCTGTTAAGTTTTTTTGAGACCCATTAATATGATGTGTCTATTTTGAGTATTTGTTAGTTCACAAAGCTGTCCTTCTGTCTTACACTCTCTTCCTCATGGAATGGTCCAGAAGTAGATTATGTAGATAAGATCAGATCATATATAATCAGATAATATATACATATATATATACATATATGCACATATATATCAGTAGATAAATATGTAAATATATAAACATCTGTGTAGCAATATATGGTTTATAAAAATATATATGCATGTTTGTTATGAAGTTACTAAGTGTGATATATATGTGATATATAGTTACTAAGTGTTACTAAGTGTGAAATAGAGATAACAGGACTTAGATATGGGGTCTTCTCGACACCCCGAGTCCAGAGTCCTTACTCACAGGGAAGAGCTGGATTTCCTGGAATCCACCTGGTATGTAATAATCGTCTGAATTTTTTCCACTGGACAATTTCAGGGTTAGTTCATACTTTACAATTTTCTTAGCTTCATATTAAAACAAAGCAAAACACTATAAACCTCTGAACTTCAAAAATCTCTCAGCCTTAAATGTTTCATCAACAATGTCAGTAGAAAAAGGCAGTTGGAATAAGACTGTTTAATTTCTTCTTCATGTTAAGTACAATAGTGAGGATGCTAGGAGGCCCGGGAAAGCTTCAAAGAATTAACCGTGACTTAAAAAAAAAAAAAAGAACCATGACTGAAGCTGGAGTGCAAGTGAAGGATCCACAAATACTAGTTGTTGGTTTTACCCTGAGCTGGTATTTTTCTATATGAGAAAGAAACACGCATAGAAACAGACACACATATGACAGTGTACTTTTTTTATCATGAAGCTAGTTATCACTAAATATTTGTTTTTGGAAATTCATACAGGCAAAAGAATAGGAATTTCCTCTAAAGCCCTTAAATATCCTTATAGAGGTACAGGTATCTAACATAACAAGGTACTGCATATGCTGTTGCATTTTGAAGAAATTTTATGCCATATTCATGGATTTATGAGTAGAATGAGCAGAGCTGTGGATAAATCAATAAGCAGGACTCATATCAACTTTATCTCTATACAGTAGAATATCACTAAGTAAATGTAACCATCAAAAAGACCAAATTATATTTTGTGAACTTGTGTGGCATATTTAAATAAGGATAGAAAGGTTGATGCAGCATTTAATTCACTTTTGTGAAATAAAATATATTTTTAAAAGAATTTGTTTGTTTGTAAGAGAGATAGTGAGGGAGAGTGAGAGAGCCTGAACAGGGAAGGGGGAGAAGCAGACTTCCCTGTTGAGCAAGGAGCCCAGCTGAGCAAGGAGCCCAATTCTGGGCTCGAACCCAGGACTCTGGGACTACTGCCGAGTTGAAGGCAGTTGCTTAACCAACTGAGTCACACTGGTGCCCCTGTGAAATGAAATACTGAGACACTCATGTGACATCCATTCTGCTCTGTGTGGTTGATACCTAAGTGATCTGAGCAGATGAAGATCCTGCTGCTTTGATAGAGCAAACAGGTAGTCATTCTAACATAAAAAAAAGATTGTTATTGCCATAAAATGATGCAGTATAAAACGTTACCAGTAAAGAATGTTACAGACTGAATGTTTGCGCCCCACCCCAATCATGTGTTGAAGCCCTATTCCCCAAAGCAAAAGTACTTTGGAAGGTAATTGGGTTTAGGTTAGTCTTTGAGGATGATCCCCTCATGCCTCTCCATATTCTTCCTGTATTTTCACTCCAGTTGTTGGGGTCCTGGTAATTGTTTCTTTTAATATTTTATTTATTTATATGACAGAGAGAGACATAACAAGAGAGGGAATACAAGCAGGGGGAGTGGGAGAGGAAGAGGAAGGCTTCCCGCTGAGCAGCGAGCCCAATGTGGGGCTCAATCCTAGGACCCTGGGATCATGACCTGAGCTGAAGGCAGATGCTTAATGACTGAGACACCCAGCCACCACTGAATTTGAATTTTTATGTTCTTCTGTATAATAAATGATTAAATGCTAAATACAAAAGTTTATTTTTTTCTAGAATACCTTTCCTATTTTTGCTTTTGCCACAAAAGTATTTTTTCAGCTACACTAAATTGAAATTTTAACTAAATATTATTTTTTAAAGTAAGCTCTACACCCAGCATAGTGTTTGAACTCAAGGTCCTGAGATCAATAGATGCATGCTCTACAGACTAAGCCAACTAAATATTATTTTGAAGGTAAATGCATTACATTGAATTTGAGTAAAAGGGAGAGAAATTATCACCTAACATTTGTATATTGCTATACTTGTAATATTTTAGCAAACATGTATTCTAATAATTTAATTTTTTCCAGTTTTATTGATAAATAATTGGCATATAACATTATGTAAGTTTAAGGTGTGCAACGTGTTGATTTGATACACTTAATATTTCAAAACAATTGCTATCATAGCATTAGCAAATACCTCAGTCATATCATATAAATATCATTTTTTGTGGTGAGAACAAAATATTTACTTGCTTAGCAACTTACAACTATATAATACAGTTTATTAGGTATAATTCAATATTGTACATTAGATTCCCAGAATATATTCATTGTATAAGATGTTTTATCTTTTGACCAACATCGTCTCATTTTCTCAAGCTGTAACCCCCATTAAGAGCCACTCTCACTCTCTGTTTCTATGAATTCAGCTTTTTAGAATACATATGCAAGGGGTATCATACAGTATTTGTCTTTCTCCATCTGACTGATTTCACCAAGCATAATGCCCTCAAGTTTTATCCAAGTTGTTGCAAATGGCATAATTTCCTTCTTCTTGTGACTTGATGATGTTCCATTGTATAGGTGTATGCCATGCCTTCTTTATCCATTCGTACATTGACAGATACACACTATACAATTGTAATGAAGGTTTTTGTAGTTTGTATTGATAGGCCACTTTCCAGTTTACCAATTTTTCCTTGATATTTCAATATTTGGGTGAGTTTTGTTTATGTTGTTATTGTTGCTTGATATAAGAAAAATGCTAAAACATCTTTTAACAAAAAAATTAACATGTATATAAAAATGTATATTTTTGTAGCAGAGATTCTTAGAGCCAGAACGTGCTGCTTTAAAATATTACTAGATATTGCCAAATTGTTTCTAAAAATTTTCTCTTGTTAGGCCACCTGGGTGACACAGTCAGTTGAAAGGGCAACACTTTGTTTCAGCTCAGGTCGTGATTTCACGGTTGTGAGACTGAGCCCTATGAGTGAATCCACACTTACCATGGAGTATTTTTCAGACTCTCTCTCCCCCTCAGCCCTCTGCACGGTACTGTCTCTCAATCTAAAATAAATAAACCTTAAAAAAAAAAAAAATCCTGATGATTTAGTTCTGCGTCAGGCTCCCTGCTCCGTAGGGAGTCTGCTTCTCCCTCTGCCTCTGCTTCTCTCCATATACCTCTCATGAATAATCAGATAAAATCCTTCAGAAAATGAAATAAAATATTTTCATGCCATAAGATGGCATGATTTTTACTCATTTTCCTATATGGACTCAGAAACATCTTGATACTTTTAAAATATCACCCTACTTATACTTTTGAATAATTTAGCCATTTGAAATAACTAGCCCATTTTGACCATTCCATTACTCTTTGTTTTTCTTACCTAAACCTCTCTTATCTGCAAAACTATCTCCCACCTAACCGCAGGAGGTCAAGTAATCTGAAGAGAGAACAAAGGAACAGAGGCTTAGGAGAGAAGACAATTTGGGGATAGGACTCTGGTATTGCTTCTTGTGGATTATCTTTTTTAGAATATTGTTCAGGTATTACAAAACTATGTCTTAATTATCAAGTTATAAAACTTTACAACAGTTACATACAGAAACAAAGAGTTTATTTTTTATGTTCATGGCAAAATCCTAGGGCAAGCAAAAGCATCCTCTTCCTCCAGTCCTCCAGTATGCTTTCAGGAAGAGCACCAGGATTCAGCTCAAATGCTCACACAGCTGACAATCTTATGGGACAGTTATCCAGGAAAGAATTATCCTTGCAGCACTTTCACTGTGGCTTATGTGTAGGGTTTCTGCAGGAGAGACATACCTGAAGTTTAGTCAAAGCCATGGAAGACATTACTTGTGCTGTGACACAGTTTATGAAAACAGCTTTGAGCAGAGTTGAACATCTGCAGTGAATTCAGTGAAAATTATCAATGATTTTAGTTATTTATCACATCCATTGATTGTTTGCATCCTCAAACAATCCCGATAGTATATTTATTTTCCACATGTTAGAGAAGAAAAAACTGAGACTAAATAGAGCCATGTCTTGGGAAACCTGGGTAGCTCAGGTGGTTAAGCATCTCCCTTTGGCTCAGGTCATGATCTCCAAGCCCTGGGGTCAAGCCCCATGTCAGGCTTCCAGCCCCTCAGAGAGTCTGCTTTTTCCTCTCCTCTGTCTCTCCCCCTGCTTGGCTTGTGCTCTGTCTCTCTCTCTCAAATAAATAAATAAATAAAATCTAAATAAATAAATAAAGCTACGTATCTTGCTTGGAATCCTACCCTAAATAGCAGGACATATGACATATAAATGACACAATAAAAATATTAAACATATTATTTTTATTTTTATTTATTTTTAAAAATATTTTATTTATTTATTTAACAGAGAGAAACACAGAGAGGGAACAGAAGCAGGGGGAGTGAAAGAGGGAGAAACAGGCTTCCTGCTGAGCAGGGAGCCGGATGCGAGGTTTGATCCCAGGTCTCTGGGATCATGACCTGAGCCGAAGGCAGTTGCTTAATCAGCTGAGACACCCAGGCACTCCGTTATTTTTATTCTTAAAAGATTTTGGTTTTTTAAATATATTTTATTTTATTTTTTCAGTGTTCCAAGATTCATTGTTTATGTACCATACCCAGTGCTCCATGCGATACATGCCTTCAATACCCACCACCAGGCTTACCTACTGCACCACCCCCTCCACTCCAAGACCCTCAGTTTGTTTCTAAGTCCAAAGTCCCTCATGTTTTGTCACCCTCTCCTATTTACTCCACTTCCCATTTCCTTTCCTTCTCCTACTGTCCTCCATGTTACCCCTTATGCACCACAAGTTAGTGAAACCATATGATATTTGACTTTCTATGCTTGGCTAATTTCACTCAGCATACTCTCCTCCAATCTAGTCCATGTTACTACAGAAGCTGGGTATTCATCCTTCTGATGGAGGCGTTATATTCCATTGTATATATGGACCACATCTTCTTTATCCATTCATCTGCTGAAGGGCACCTTGGCTCTTGCCACAGTTTGGTGATTGTGGCCATTGCTGCAATGAACATTGGGGTGCATACGGACCTTTTTTCACTACATCTGTATCTTTGGGGTAAATACCCAGTAGTGCAATTGCAGGGTTATATGGTAACTCTATTTATTTTTTATTTTTTATTTTTTTTTTAGGAATCTCCGCACTGTTTTCCAAAGCTGCTGCACCAACTTGTGTTCCCACCAACAGTGTAAGAGTGTTCCCCTTTCTCCACATCCTCTCCAACACTTGTTGTTTCCAGCCCTGTTAATTTTGTCCATTCTGACTGGTGTAAGGTGGTATCTCAGTGAAGCTATCAGAATTTTATTTATTTGGGAGTGAGTGAAAGAGAGTGAGAGAGAGATAACAAGCCAGGGGAGGGGCAGAGAGGCAGGCTCCTCATTGAGCAGGTAGCTTGATGTGACACTGGATCCCAACACTCTGGGATCATGGCCTGCCCTGACAGCAGGGACTTAAATGACTGAGCCACCCAGGCACACTTAAACTTATTTTTAAACATTATGTATCATTAATTAACACTATCCACTTAACATGGTTACTGGCCCTTTAAAAGTCCTTCTCTGCCTTGCCTTCTCCTTTGCTCCCTGTATGTTCTTCCCATCCTACAACAATGCATTGCATGGGCACAACTGAGATCCTATGTTGACTCTAACTTTGGCTCTGGCTCTGAGTGTCAGTTCCCATATTATAATAGATCCTGTCTGGGCTAGCGTCAAATTATAGGCAAAAATGTCCTTTGGTAGACTCTAAAATTAGAGAAAAAGGTCCCATAGGGTTATGACTGTGAGGCCAGAATCTTCTAAAAACTATGATATCTGAGCTTTTCAAGGACAAAGATTCAACATACTGGTATCTGAAACAGTGTTGCCACCCACAACCTTGAACTGAAAATATCTACAGCCATTAAAATTCCATGCTCCATTCCACTGGGAGAAAGAATGTGCTAGGTAAGTGAAAACAGACCACAGAACTCTTGGTTTATCCTTAAGTAAACTAAAAGAAGATTAACACAACGACTTATGAAAATTATTAAGTTAGCTTAGCATCCTGATTAGTTCCAGGAACCATGGAGGATGTGCCTAAAGCTTCGCGCCTGATCCAACTGTAGTGCTAAAGAGGCACCAAGGCACTCTTGCAAGCTTACATGCAAAAAAGTTCTTTAAGGTAGTTCAAAATGGAACTTAATTTTTTGAGACATTACACTGTATAAGTTTAATTTATACAACATGCTCATTTGATACAATTATTATTGCAATGTTATCATTACCATAGATCACATCATCTAACACTTCTATCACTTCACATAATTATCACTTATTTTCTGTAATAAGAAAATTTAAGATATAGTTTCTTAGCAACTTCTAAGTATATACTATAGTATTGTTAGCAGTAATTATTATGTTGTGCCTTGTATACTCAGAACTTACTCATCTTCTAACAGCAAGTTTGTACCCTTTGACCAGCATCCTATTTTTCCCCGACCCCTGACCCTTGCTTACCATCATTCTACTTACTGTTTCTATTATTTTAAGTTTACATATACAAGATATATCATGTAGTATTTGCCATTGTCTGTCTGACTTAATTTCTGAATAAATATGTTTACTGGGAGAACATAAAAACCAAGAGAGGAGGATTTCCACAACTATAAACAAGTACATGTAAAACCAATAGAACATGTATTAGAATAGAGTACAGTACTGGTAATTCTTCTCTTTTGATCACCACTTTATAATCATTCTAACAACAAAGTCTGGAACACTTCTGGTCAAATATATTGTATGTATGTACATATGTATACATAGATATAGATACAATGATTAGATTATGGAAGGAAATTTTGTTAAAGAATGTGAACGTGCTTGCTCAAACTCACAATTAAAGCTTTATGATCATCTGTATCACATAGTGCAAGAACAGATTATTGTTATTTTAAAGCATTACAAGAATGATTGTTTTACTTCTTCATAAATATCTGAAAAAACAATTATAGTATTAGAATTGCTTTCTTATATTTACATTATTTATCTGTGTAAATTGTGAAATGTAGCATTGGCATCAATAGGAATGATAATGTATTCCCACTTCTAGTCAAAATGGGTATTTACATGTTAAGGAATTTTCCCTGGCAATTCAATTTAATATTTTCAGTAGTTAAAAATTTTTAGAGACTGTTAGCCTTTGCATCTATTATTTTATTTCGCAAAGCACTTCAGTGACCATGGTCTTTCCATTGGGTTGAATACTCAGGACAGTTGCCCAAACCATGCTAATAGACTCTAAAATTTCAGGTGGAAGCTCTTTAGAATTTTTCATCTTTTAAAAATGTATTTACTAACAATTTTCTGTTTTATTTATTCTGCAAACCTAGAGGAAAGATTTCCATACATCAGCTTTTGGGCTTTTATTAATAGTATTTAGGTGAAGAAATAATTCAAATAAAATCTACAAGAGAAGACAGATGTAAAACCTAGCAGTTGCAATACAAATAAGAGTATAAAAGAGATATTTTGCATGGTTTCCCTTTAATTGAAAATGTGTTGGACTTAGCTTAGCTTACAACATCAGATTAAAGAATCATCAATTTAAGATGTACCTTAATGAAAGAAAGTTATCATAATGGTCATAATCCTTAGTGTGTACTTATTTAAAAAAGCCCTTCATGTATATAATGAAACTAATTAACTGTGTTCTCAAAAGTATCAGCACAGTCTGCACCCAATTCTTCAGAATCAGGTTTAGACTCAGAGTCATTGATATCCTTAATGTTTAATGTAATGACTCCCAGTGTTGTTATTAGAGATTGTGATGTAACATTACTTAATAGAAAATACTCCTTCTTTGTCCCTGAGACTTTCCTCCAAGACACGGACATCCATTCTGCAAAACTTTGCTAGTGATCTAACTAGAAAATGCCAATGTAAGGATTTTCAGACAAAATTTGTGTGTGTACATGTGCAATGACACGTGCTTTCTGAGATACTGTTAATAATAATAAAAAATTTCCCTCTCTCCCTGTCCCTCTCTCTCTAGGATGGAAAATGTAAGAATATGTACGTGTTAAAATTGATTAAACTGAAAATTGATGTTGGAAGTGATTTATAAAAGGAGTACTAATTGCTGAGCTGATTTTGGTGAATGGTTAGATTTGGCAAGGTGAGACTCCTTACTCAGAAAGAACTGGTGCTAAGGAGGTGAGAAGAAGAACCCATATGGTGGTGATTTATTAATAGAGTGATGGGTTGTGAAGAAGCAGTCTCAGCCAAAAGGCAAGAGTTTATCCTGCGGTGCTGACTACCTGGGGGGAGTATTCAGATTCCAATCATGTTTATAGTTTTAAAAATTCTATAGTCTAGAAACACTAGAGGTGTGGCATGTAAGAGACTGAAATAGCCTTATTTGATTTGAAATTTTAATAAGAGGAAAATTTTCTTTGTCACTCTGTATCCAGTGCATGTTAGGGGCTTCATGGGAGATTAACGTAGATGATGTTTCCATATTCTCTGAGACTCTGGTCGAGGTGGGAATTCCCAAAAATTAATAAATCTAAACTGTGTGTGGAGAGTTGTATTTGGAAACTCAACAAGAAGGAATCAGACTTGCAATGAGATGCACAAGGAAGACTTCTTGGAGGAAGTGCCAAAGAATGAGGAAGTATGAGGAACAGTGACTGATGCAAAATGGAGAGGGCAGAGAGAAGTGTATCCTTCCTCACCACAAGCAAGGGTATATGAAGAAGCCAGTGGATTCAAAGGACCCTTGGGAACAGTAATCTGTGAGGATATCAGGAGCATGAAGGGCAGAGCATGATAGGATTGGGGAGGTGAGAGAGGAAAGTCAGAAGTAATGCAGGGGACAAGCCAGGAAAGGAATGCATGTGGTGTAGGAGAATTCTGAAAGTCTGTGTCTTGTTCCTTGAAATCTTATTCCCTGCCCATGAGGTCTGCCTATCAGGAAGACAATCAAAATAAGTAAGGATGGTTCCTGCCACTGGACAGATCCCCGGACATTACCAGGAGTGCTTCTGAGGAGCCAGGATGGCGGTGGTAGAGAGGGTTTCCAGGCTAGTGGGCCGGCGGGGATCCTGAATGCTTCTGTTTGCTTCCCTTTCTCCTTGCCTCACCACTCTCCCTCTGAGCGCAGGCTCCGGTCTCTTAGCCCCTTTGCGCATGTGCTGAGGATGGATCCCTCTACTGGAACGTTCAGAAGAGCTACCTCACAGCGCCCTCTGATGTCCATAGGTGGGAGGCTAAGAGCCGACTCAAGAAGAATGCAGTGCAAAAGACTCAAGGGCCACTGAGACAAGAGATCCCCCAGAGCATGCAATTAATGCGGGTAGGTGGCGCTGAAGTGCTGCGGTCATGTGTGGGCGCTCCTCTATGGCCCTTTCCCTGGAGTGTCCGTCCTGTTTTGCACTCTGTCCTATTAAAAGCTCTTTGATTTCCAGATACAAACATCCTGATTTTCTCCATTATCTCAAAGCAGAGAGCTTTCCTGCTGGATTCTTCATCAGGTGCTTGTGGGGCTGAAGTAGCAGTAGCTAGCCAAACCTAATTATGTGTGTATGTGTATCAAGGATAAATAGTACATACCTGAACGTAACAGACATGACCTAGAGATTGAGCAAAAACTTTCCTAGGTTCTAAAAGCTCAAGGATGAGCTTAGGATGACCTTAGAATCCCCCTCCTTCCCAACAGGGTACTCCACCCCCACACTGGGATTAAAGTGCATACCTCAGAAAACTCAAGCAAAAGAATTTGCTGTCTGTGGCAGCCAACTCCTGATAAGGGTCCTAGTTTCACAGTCTCTGTGGAATGTAGGAGGCTGACTTTAAGTGTAGTTCACAAACCTAGATGGGTTCTATTTCCTGTAATTTTTTTTCTCTTCCCTGACTCTGCTGAGGCCCCAGTCACCCTCTCTGAACTCCCTCATTCTCCTATAAAAAGGACCAATGACCTCTGACCACATAGAATTTGAGTTCAAATCACATATTTGTGATTAAAATCTACCCTTACACTTTAACTAGTGTGTGGTGTTGTTATCTTTGATAGTTACGAGCTCTGCGGCTTGGATCTGGATTGGAAGCATATTGGACTCTATTCAGACATTACAACTGGACTTCTCAGCTGCATAGAAACCTCTGTATCAACTTCAGCTTTCTTGCTGTTATGTTGGTGAGCCCAAGCCCTGACCTAATGCTCTGTACAAGTGTCTGTTGGAGCATGATGAGGACAGATTTTGTTTCTTACAATTCTGAGAAATACTGAAACTAAGTTAGACTCCTAGACTTCTTTTTGTATAATTAACCTATAATGTTTTATTTCAGAGATATAGGTTTGTGACTCACCAGTCTTACACAATACATAGCGCTCACTATAACACATACTCTCCCCAATGTTCATCACTCAGACATACCATCCCTCCCAACCATCCTCAGTCCAGAAACCCTCAGATTGTTTCCTGAGATTAAGAGTCCCTTATGGTTTGTCCCCCTCTCTGGTTTCATCTTGTTTCATTGTTTCCTCCCTTTGCCTATGAGCCTCTGCCTTGCTCCTCAAAGTCCACATTATCAGGGAGATCATATGGTAATTATCTTTCTTCTCTGATTGACTTATTTTGCTCAGCATAATACCCTTTAGTTCCATCCACATTGTGCAAATGGCAAGATTTCATTTTCTGATGGCTGCATAACATTCTAATATATATATATATATATATATATATATATATATATATACACCACTTCTTCATTATCTAGTCATCTGTCAATGGGCATCTGGGCTCTTTCCATAGTTTAGCTATCGTGGACATTGCTGCTAAACACTGGGGTGCAGGTGCCCCTTTGGATCACTACATTTATATCTTTGGGGTAAATGCCCAGTAGTGCAATTTCTAGGTAATAGGGTAGTTTTATTTTCAACTTTTTGAGGAAACTTTCTACTGTTTTCCAGAGTGGCTGCATTCCCACCAACTTGCATTCTCACCAACACTGTAAGAGGGTTCCCCTCTCTCCGCATCGTCACCAACATCTATCACTTCCTGACTTGTTAATTTTAGACATTCTGACTGGCGTGAGGTGATATCTGATTGTGTTTTTGATTTGTATTTCCCTGATGCCCAATGATGTTGAGCACTTTTTCATGTGTCTGCTGGCCATTTGGATGTCTTTGCCGAAATGTCTGTTCACGTCTTCTATGATATGATAGTTCTTGTGGAAACCCCAAAAGATTCCACCACAAAACTGTTAGAATTCATAGAGGAATTCAGTAAAGTGGCAGAATATAAAATCAATGCACTGAAATCAGTTGCATTTCTGTACACCAACAAGACAGAAGAAAGAAAAATTAAGTTTATCCCATTTACAATTTCAGCAAGACCTGTAAGATACCTAAGAATGAATCTAAACAAAGAGACAAAGAATCTGTACTCAGAAAACTATAGAATACTCATGAAAGAAATTGAGGAAGACACACAAAAAATGGAAAAAACATTCTAGGTTCATGGATTGGAAGAACAAATATTAAATAATAAATGTCTATGCAACCTAGAGCAATCTACACAGTCAGTGTAATCCCTACCAAAATATCACCAACGTTTTTCACAGAAATGGAAAAAATAATCCTAAAATTTTTCTGAAACCAAAAAGAACCCTGAATAGCCAGAAGAATGTTGAAAAATAAAACCAAAGCTGATGGTATCACGATTCCTGACCTCAAGCTCTATTACAACACTATATTCATCAATTGAGTATGGTACTGACACAAAAACAGACACATAGATCAATGGAACAGAACAGAGAATTCAGAAATGGGATTTATTGCTAGATTATCTATGCTTAGACTCCCAGACTTTCAAGGAAATGTATCTGCTGGGATGGAAGTCCTTGCCATTCCCCTTCTTGTTTTGAGTAGGGCTCTTACCCTGACTCCTGAGCTAGAAAAAAAATCACCTTCCTGGTCTGTTTGTTTTTTTTGTTTTTAGTTCACATATAGCATTATATTAGTTTTAGGTATACAGCATATACACACACAAACACATGCAATATATATATATATATTATATATAACAATTCATTATATATATATGCACTGTAATATATATAGTGTAATACTATAATATAGTGTAATACTGTATATATATAGTGTAATGATTAGTATAATACATTTAATTAACATGCATTTTACAAAGGATTTTCTTGTGATGAGAACTCTTAAGATTTACTGTTTTAACGACTTTCAGAGACACAATACAGGATTGTCAACTGTAGTTACCATGCAGTACATTATACCCTCATGATTTATCTATCTTATAAGTGGAAGCTTCTATCTTTTGATTACTTTCAACCATTTCACTTATCCATTTCATGGGCAACCAATTTATTCTATCTATGAGATTATTTGTTTGTTTGTTCATTTTAAATTTCACATATAAATGGGATCAGAATATTTGTCTTTCTCTGTTTGACTTATTTCACTTAGTGCACTGCCCTCAAGGCCCACTCATGTTATCACAAATAGCAGGGTCTCGTTTTTCTGACCAAATACTATTCCATTGTGTGTATGACTCTGTGTGTGTGTGTGTGATCTATATATATGTCATTGGACACATAGGTGGTTTCCATGTCTTGGCCACTGTACATAATGCTGCAATAAACATGGGTGTGCAAATGTCTTTTCAAGATAGTGGTTGCATTTTCCTCACTTAAATACCCAGAAGAAAAATGCTGGGTTCTATGGTAGTTCTAATTTTAATTTTTTGATGGATTTTTATACTGTTCTCCATCGCTATTGTGCCAAATTGCATTTCCACCAAGAGGTGCACATGGGTTTCTTCTCTTCCATATCCTTGGCAATATTAGTTAGATCTTGTCATTTTGATAATTGTCATTAGCTATTTAATTCTCATTCTCTTTGAGGTCTCTTTGTTCTCTAACCTTAATCCTGCTTCTCCAATGGGAACTTCTCAGTTGACAGAACCCACTGTAATTTTTTTTATTACTATAATTATGTTCAATTAGTACATAATTAGTTTTGGATGTAGTGTTCAACAATTCATTAGTTGCACATAATACCCAGTGTTCATCACAACACACACCCTCCTTAATACCATTACCATGTTACCCCTCTCCCACCTCCTGCCTTCTGAAAACTCCAGATTGTTTCTCGGGGTCCATAATCTCTCATGGTTCATCTCACTCTCTGATTTCTCCCCCTTTGGCTTTCCTTCCTTTCTTCTATGATCTTCTACACTATTACTTATATGCCATATATCAGTGAAACCCTATGATAATTATCTTTCTCTGCTTGACGTATTTCACTGAGCATAATCCCCTCCAGGTTTTTCTTTTTAAGATGATTTTATTTATTTATTTATTTGTTTGTTTGTTTAACAGAGAGAGATCAATAGGCAGAGAGGCAGGCAGAGAAAGAGGAGGGGGAGAAGGCTCCCCACTGAGCAGAAAATCCAATGTGGGACTCGATACCCAGAGCCTGAGATCATGACCTGAGCCGAAAGACAGAGGCTTAACCCTCCCTCCGAGCCACCCAGGCGTCCCTCCTGTCCAATTTCAATACAAATGGTGGGCATTCATCCTTTCCAATGGTTGACTAATAGTCCATTGCATATATGAACCACATCTTCTTTATCCATTCCTCTGTTGTAAGATATCTTGGCTCCTTCCACAATCTGGGTTTTGTGGACATTGTAGCTAAGAAATTTGGGATGCATGTGCCCTTCTTTTCACTACATCTATATCTTTAAGGTAAATACTCAATAGTGCAATTTCTGGGTGGTAGTATAGCTTTATTTTTGTTGTCTTGAGGAACCTCCATCCTGTTTTCCAGAGTGGCTATTCCAGCTTGTATCCCCACCCCTGTCTTAAACTCCAAGTGACAATATACTATGCATCACTCACTTTCTCTACTTCTTTTTGGTATCATTAACTAACTGAAAATAATTTGAAACTTTGACAGCTTCTTTGGGAAACTTCAGATTGCCCCCCCCCCCCGGCTCCTCTAAGGACTCTCCTTCCAGTACCTCTGTTCCTCCTGTTATTTCTCTTGCTCTTTTTTTCAGATTCTTTGCATCTTCCATATGTCTTCCTTCAAGGCTTGCCTTCTCCACCCCTCTCTTTACTCCTGCTAGAAATTTCTTTTCTGACTCCAGCTCCTCAAGTCCCTATAGTCACAGGAATATTAGGCCCTTGACCCTATTAGAGGCTCTCAAAACTTCAAAGACTCCAAAAGGCAACTACCTGAGGCTGAAAGAAAGAAAAAAATGGAAACAGAATGGATACATTATCCACTCAGAGAGGATTTAGAGATGGCCAGAGAGCTGCTCCATGCCACTTCAGTCTCTCTCCTAAAATGTCTTTCACAGCCCTGTGAGATCACCTGTCAGGCCAAGGGAAATCTAAAACTCTTCTCTGCAATTATTGGTAAAAAGCATTAACCTTGGGGCCCCTGGGTGGCTCACTGAGTGAAAGCCTGTGCCTTCAGTTCAGGTCATGATCTTAGGGTCCTGGAATTAAGCCATGTATCAGGCTCTCTGCTCAGCAGGGAGCCCGCCTCTCCCTCTCCCTTTGCCTGCTTTTCTGACCACCTGTGATCTCTCTCTCTATCAAATACATAAATAAAATCTTTAAAAAATAAAAGCTTTGATCTCATATTGAACCAATAACTTCTAACATTTCTGATTTGCCATAAATACATTTGCAATAAAGATATAAAATGGGGCAAAAAAAGAGAGAACCAACTCTTACATAAGCTAGTGATTTTGTATCATGTTTATGCCTGACTCATGGCTAAAATTTTAAAGATGAAAATAATAAAATATTTCCTTGCATGTATGTGTGTGTGTGTGTGGTTTGTGTAATTTTCTGATCTTTTGATACTACCCAATTTATTCCTTAAAGCAGTTCTACCCTAAAAAAATAAAAAAATAAAAAAATAAGGGGCGCCTGGGTGGCTCAGTTGGTTAAGTGACTGCCTTTGGCTCAGGTCATGATCCCGGAGATCTGGGATCGAGTCCCAAATTGGGCTCCTTGCTTGGCAGGAAGCCTGCTTCTCCCACTCTCACTCCCCTTGCTTGTATTCCCTCTCTGGCTGTGTTTCTCTCTGTCAAATAAATAAAATCTAAAAAAAAAAAAGCAGTTCTAACATAATTGGCTGAGAGAGATAGACACTTATGTAAACTAAATATTTCTGTAATCCAGAAACATAGGCACAAACTGAAATGTTTTTAAAAATATTAATTTAATGTTGAAAGCGAGAGAGAGAGAGTGAGAGAGAGAGAGAGATCGAGAACACACAGAGAGGAGCAGAGAAGGAGAAAATCTCAAGCTGACTCTGTGCTGAGTGTGAGCCCAACACAGGGCTCAATCTCACAACATTAAGATCATGACCTGAACCAAACTCAAGAGCCAGATAGTTAAGTGACTGACCCATGCAGGCACACTTCACCTTTAAATGTTTTAAAATTTACATGGCTTAGGTAAATCTTTGGTAAGTAGAACTACTTTTTTATGATGTTCAGTTAGCCAACATTTAGTGCATCATTAGTTTTTGATGTGGTGCTCAACAATTCCTTACTAGCATAACATCTAGTGCTCATCACAACACATGCCCTCCTTAATACTCATCACCCAGTTTACCACATCCCCCCACCCACCTCCTTTCTGTAACCCTCAGTTTGTTCTCTGGAGTCCAGGATCTCTCATGCCTTTGTCTCCCTCTCTGATTTCTTTCTGGTCATTTTCCACTCCCTTCCCCTGTGGTCTGTGCTGAAGACTACTTTTTGTTTTTTACTTTTTTTTTCAATTCCAGTTAGTTTATATAGAGTGTCAAACTAGTTTCAGGTGTACAGTACTGATTCAATAATTCCATACATAAATAAGACTATCTAATGTTGTTGATTTAATAATACAGGTATATCCTCAGAGAACATTAAATAAAATGCAAGCATACATTTCTATTCTAGTTCCATTTACTAATCAAATAAACTACATTATAAATACTAGGAATTTAAGATTATACAGATAGTTATAAGATTTCTTTTTTTAAAGATTATTTATTTATTTATTTATTTACTTACTTATTTATTTGGCAGAGAGAGATCACAAGTAGGCAGAGAGGCAGGCAGAGAGAGGACGAAGCAGTCTCCCCAGTGAGCAGAGAGCCAGATGAGAGCCTTGATCCCAGGACCCTGAGATCATGACCTGAGCCAAAGGCAGAGGCTTTAACCCACTGAGCCCCCCAGGTGCCCCAGAGAGTTATAAGATTTCAATAAAATTGAGTCATTATTCTGAGAATTGTCATTTTAACAATAATTGTGTTTTGTAATATGTCTGCTTAAAAATATTTTCCAGAATATTTTGGTAATTTACAGCCTTAAAGTTATGCAAAATTAAGTAATAGATACTCATTGAATATCTAAATAATTTCTAGATTAGCTAAAGTGCCAAAACATTTATTATTAAGCATAAGTTTAAGTTTCGATACTTTAAGCTTCCTATTTTTATATGGTACAACGAGGCTAAATATATATGTTTTTGTTAAGAAACACAAATAATTTTTTCATCGTGTTATGTTAGTCACCATACATCATTAGTTTTTGGTGTAATGTTCCAAGATTCGTTGTTTCTGTATAACACCCAGTACTCCATGCAATATGTGCCCTCCTTAATATTCACCACCCAGATCACCCACCTCCACCTCCCTTCCCTTTAAAATCCTCAGTTTGTTTCTTGGAGTCCATAGTCTTTAATGGTTTGTCTCCACCTCCAACCCTGCCCCCCTTTGCTTTTCCTTTCCTTCTCCTAATGTTGTCCAAAACATGGAGAATTTTATGATACAAAACATATGCCTCTAGAGATTGTGAGATGATAGATTCACAAGAGTTGCTAATCTATTGCAGAGTACTGTATGTGACAATTGACAATAGATTACTTCCTAGTTTTCTCTGTCAAATAAATATTATATTGATTTACCAATAATCAATATATTAAAAATAACTATTAGAAACTGAGTGAAGGAAAAACTGTTATACAAAGTATGAGAAGCAACTTTAATGTGTTTTTTTTTTTTATGAAAAGAATCCAAGGAATGGATGAAATCTGTTTTTTGTTTCCTTGCATTTTAGGAAAAAAATTAGGAGTAATTTTGTCATTAAGGAAAATGAGAAAAGAGAGGCACCCTTGTTGTGAAGTTGGTTAAACACCTGTCATTACCTAAGGCCATGATCCTAGTGTCCTGGGATCCAGCCCCCCGTAGGACTCCCTGATCAGCAAGGAGTCTGCGTCTCCCTCTGCTCTGCCCCTGCTTGGGTGTTTGCTCACTCTCTCTCTCAAATAAATAAATAAACTCATTTAAAAAATGAGAAAAGAGAAATAAGAGAAGAGTATAAAGCCTGAATGGATATAGAAGGTTTCAGATTTATGGGAAAACATTTTTTTCCCTGTGAGGTCAAATCTGTCTAAAATTAAATGGATATAGTTATAAGATTCTTTCTAATTATTTATTTTTTCTAGCTTTTATGTAAATTCCAGTTGCTTAAAATACAGTGTGATTATTAATTTCAGTTGTACAATCTAGTGATTCATTATGTACATGTAACACACAGTGGTCATAACAAATGTCCTCCTTGATACCCAACAGCAAGCTAACCCATCCCCCACCCCGTTGGGAACTCTCAGTGTTCTGTACTGTCAAGAGTCTGTTTCCTGTTTGCCACAACTTTTATTTTTTTCCCTGTGCTCAACTCTTTTGTTTCTTAAATTCCACGTATGAGTGGAATCATATAGTATTTGACATTCCTGACTGACTCATTTCTCTGAGCGTAATACTCGCCAGTTCATCTACATTATTGAAAATGGCAAGGTTCCATTCTTTTCCCTGTCTGAATAATATTCCATTGCAAATATGTACAACTACTTTTTTTTTCTTTCTCTTACAGGTTTGTATTAAAAAACTTTATTTTTTAACTTTTTAAAAAATATTTTATTTTGTTTTTTTTCAGTGTTCTGAGATTCATTTTTTATGCACCACATCTAGCGCTCCAAGCAATATGTGCCCTCCTTAATAGGCACCACCAGGCCCACCCATCCTCCACCCACCTTTGCTTCCAAAACCCTCAGTTTGTTTCTCAGAGTCCAAAGTCTCTCATGCTTTGTATCCCTCTCTGATTGACCCCAGTTCACATTTTCTTTCCTTCCCTTAATGTCCTCCATGTTAATCCTTATGCTCCATGAGTAAATGAAACCATAGGATAATTGACTTTCTCTGCTTGGCTTACTTCACTCAGATAATATCCTCCAGTCCTGTCCATGTTGATACAAAAGTTGGATATTCATCCTTTCTGATGGAGGCATAATATTTCATTGCATATATGGACCTTATCTTGTTTATCCATTCATCTGTTGAAGAGTATCTTGGCTCTTTCCATAGTTTGGTGATGGTGGCCATTGCTTCCATGAACATTAGGGTCCATATGGCCCTAACTTTTACTAAATCTGTATCCTTGAGGTAAATACCCAGAAGTGCTATTGCAGGATCATAGGGTAACTCTGTATTTTTTTTCCAGGAATCTCCACACTGTTTGCTAAAGTGGCGGTACCAACTTGCATTCCCACCAACGTAAATGTAAGAGGGTTCCCCTTTCTCCGCATCTTCTCCAATGTGTGTTGTTTCCTATCCTCCTAATTTTGGCCATTCTAACTGTTGTAAGGTGGTATCTCAATGTGGTTTTGATTTGAATTTCCCTGATGGCTAATGATGTTGAACATGCTTTCCTGTGTTGTTAGACCATTGTATGTCTTCTTTGGAAAAGTGTCCCATTTTTTAGCATGATCATCTTTTCATAGGGTGTTGATTTTGATGAGTTCCTTATAGATCTTGGATATTAGCCCTGGGTCTGTAATGTCATTTGTGAATATCTTCTCCCATTCTGTGGGTTGCCTTTTTGTTTTTTTGACTGTTTCCTTTGCTGTGCAAAGCATTTTATTTTGATAAAGTCTCAAAAGTTCATGTTCAGCTTTGTTTCCTTTGCTTTTGGAGACGTGTCTTGAAAGAAGTTGCTCTGGCTGATATCCAAGAGATTACTGTCTATACGATCATCAAGGATCTTGTTATATTCCTGCCTCACATTGATTTCTTTCATCCATTTTGAATTTACCTTTGTGTATGGTGTAATAGAATGGCTGAGTTTCATTCTCCTATACATAGATGTCCAATTTCCCCAGCACCATTATAGAAGATACTGTCTTGGGGAACGTGGGTGGCTCAGAGGGTTAAGTCTCTGTCTTCAGGGGTCTGGGATTGAGTCTCACATTGAGCTCTCAGCTCAGACCAGAGCCTGTTTCCCCCTCTTTCTCTGCCTGCCTCTCTGCCTATTTGTGATCTCTCTGTGTCAAATAAATACATATAATCATAAAAAATAAGAGACTGTCTTGTTTCCACTGGATACTTTTTCTTGCTTTGTTGAAGACCATAGAGTTGAGGGTCCAAATCTGGACTCTGTTCCATTGGTCTATGTATCTGTTTCTGTGCCAGCACCATGCTGTAGTGGGAATTATAGCTTTGTGATAAAGATTGAAATCAGGCAACGTGATGCCCCAGCTATTTTTCCCTTTGTCATTATTTCTTTAACAATATGGGGTCTTTTCTGGTTCCATACAAATTTTAGGATTCTTTGTCACAGCACTTTGAAAAATGTGGATCGGGATGGCACTGAAATTATAGATTGCTCTGGGCAGTATAGACATTTTAACAATTTTTACATTTAAACATTTTAATAATGTTTGTTCTTTGGAAAGCACAGAATGCTTTTCCATCTTTTTTAAAAGATTTTATTTATTTATTTGACAGAGAGAGAGATCATAAGTAGGCAGAGAGACAGAGGAGGAAGCAGGCTCCCTGCTGAGCAGAGAGCCTGATGTGGGCCTCGATCCCAGGACCCTGAGATCATGACCTGAGCCAAAGGCAGAGGCTTTAATCCACTGAGCCACCCAGGTGCCCCTTTTCCATCTTTTGTGTCTTCTTTCTTTCATGAGGTTTCTGTAGTTCCTTAAGTATAGGTCTTTTTTCTCATTGGTTAGTTTCATTCCAAGGTATCTTACAGGTTTTGGTTCTATAGTAAATGGAATATATACTCTAATTTCCCTTTCTCTATTTTCAGTGTTAGTATATAAGAAAGCTATTAATTTCTGTGTACTGATATTGTATCATGCAACATTACAAAGTGGCTGTATGAGTTCTAGTAGTTTGGGGGTCGAGTCTTTTGCGTTTTCTTATATAAAGTATCATGGCATCAATGAAGAGAGAGATTTCGACTTCTTCCTTGCCAATTTGAATACATTTCATTTCTTTTTATTTTCTGATTATTGTTGCTAGGACTTCTAGTACAATTTGAAAACAGTGGCAAGAGTGGGCATCCTTGTCTTGTTCCTGATCTCAATGGAAAGGCTGTCAGCTTTTTGCCATTGAGAATGATATTTGCTATGGGTTTTTCATAAATAGATGGTATGAAGTTGATGAATGTTCCCTCTATCCTTATTCTTTCAAGAGTTTTAATCAGGAAAATATGTCATTTTTTTGTCAAATGATTTTTTCTGCATCAGTTGAGAGGACCATGTGGTTCTTGTCTCTTCTCTTTTTTTTTTTTTCATATATTTTTTTTATTGTTACTAAATTTTTTTCCAGTGTTTCAAGATTCATTCCCCATTCCCCACACCCAGTGCTCCCCGCTTTACGTGTCCCCAGTACCCACCACTAGGCTCTCCCATCCCTCCACCCCCCTCCCTCCAAGTCCCTCAGTTTGTTTCTGTGTTCAAAGTCTCTGTTGTTTCGTTTCCCTCCCTAGATTACCCTAGTTCCCATTTGCTTTCCTTCTGCCACTGTCCTCCAGTTTGCCCCTCATGCACCGCAAGTAAGTGAGACCATGTGATACTTGACTTTCTCTTCTTGGCTTAT
>PITA01026197.1:0-23043 GCA_004023965.1 Spilogale gracilis
ATTCATTCATTCATTCATTCATTCATTCATTTATAAAGATTTTATTTATTTGACAGTGAGAAGCACAGCTAGAGAGGGAACACAAGCAGGGGGAGTGAGAGAGGGAGAAGCAGGCTTCCCGCCGAGCAAGGAACCCGATGTGGGACTCGATTCCGGGTCTCCAGGATCATGACCTGAGCCGAAGGCAGTCGCTTAACCAACTGAGCCACCCAGGCGCCCCGCTCCCTGTCCTTTTTAAAATGCACCTTGAGAAAACACGGGAACGGTGATTGATCATAATAATTGTATCCTCCTTTGTGCCTCCCAGCTTCCACCATCTCTTCCTGAGATTGTCACAGTAGCCCAGAATGGGTCACCCTGCCTCTGCCTCCCTGCATCTCTCCTCAGCCCAGTGGCCAGAGGGACCCTATTAAGATGTAAGGCAGACCACGTCACCCCTTACAAACCAATGGGGAGTGCCTGGTGACTCAGTCCTTAAAGCACCTATCTTTGGCTTGGGTCATGATCCCCCGGAGTCCTGGGATTGAGCCCCACAATCTGCTCAACCAGAAGCGTGCTTCTCCCTCTTCTACTCCCATTGTTTGTGTTCCTCTCCTGCTGTCTCTGTCAAAGAAACGAGATCTTAAAAAACAAACAAACAAAAAAACCCTCCAATGGCTCCCATTTTAATTCTAGAGAGAAAGACAACCCTTATAAAATCTGACATGTGGGGCACCTGGGTGGCTCAGATGGTTAAGCGACTGCCTTCGGCTCAGGTCATGATCCTGGAGACCCGTGATCGATTCCCACATCGGGTTCCCTGCTCGGCGGGAAGCCTGCTTCTCCCTCTCTCACTCCCCCTGCCTGTGTTCCCCCTCTGGCTGTGTTTCTCTCTGTCAAATAAATTAAAAAAAAAACCTTTAATAAATAAATAAACAAGTAAACAAATAAATAAACAAATAAACCTACCTACCTACCTACCTACTTACCTGACATGACCTGGCACCCTGCACATCCCCCACACCCTCCTCTCCGACCAGTTTTCTCCCTCCCTCTCCCTTAAGGGAACTCCAGCTCAGCCACACCCACTGCCTCAGGGCCTTTGCATTCACTGTGTCCTCGGCCTGGATCACTCTTCCTCCAAATATCCACACAGCTCTTTCTCTTGTCCTGTGGGTCTACTTTCCCCTTAGGTCTACTTTATGTCACTTTTCATGCAGGACCTCCCTACAACTCTCTTGCATAGAATAAGCACATCTTCTCTTTGTGCTCCCCAGAATTGCTTCATTTTTCTCCATGGTACTTCTCACTGTCTGATGTACTGTGTATTTTACTTGTTTGTCTCCACTATTAGAATATGAGTTCTGTGAGAGCAGATATTTTTCTAGGGCCTAGAAGAGTACCTCGTAGTGGCCCTCCAGTATCACTTAAATGAGTGAGAGCTACATTTATTTATTGGGTGCTTACTATGTGCTAGGCACTGTTCTAAACACTGCATGTCAGCTTCATTTTACAGATGAGGAAGGAGGTCCCGGGAGGTTGAGTCATGCTACCTGTAGACCTACCAAATGGCAGGGATGCTTGGGCTACAGGTCAAGCTAACACCTCTGTATTAGGGCTCTCCAGAGAAATAGGACCAATAGGGGTAGAGGTGGCAGTATGGACATATAGGAAAAGAGTGACTAATTTTAAGGAATTGTCTCATACGGTTATGAGGACTGGCAAGTCCTAGATCTATAGGGCAGGCACACTGAGTGGAGACCCAAGGAGGGCTTGATGTAGCAGTCTTGAATCTGAAGGCTGTCCAGAGACAGAATTTCTTTCTTGTGGCACCTCAGTCTTTTCTCTTAAGGCTTTCAACTGATTGGACAAGACCCACCTACATCCTGGAAGGTAGTTTGCTTTACTCAGCGTCTGATATAAATGGTAATCACATCTTGGGGTGCCCAGGTGGCCCAGTCACTTGAGTATCTGACTCGTGATTTTGGCTCAGGTCATGATCTCAGGGAGGCTGCTAGAGATTCTCTCTCCCTCTCGCTCTGCGCCCCCCCCCCACTCATGCTCTCTTAAATAAATGTTAATGACATCTTAAAAAAAAAATACCTTCACAGTGACGCCTAGATGAGTGTCTGGCTGAGCGCCTCGGCACTAGAGACCAGTCCACTGCCACATGAAACAAACCATCAAAACCTGCAAGGAGGCTTTGCTCCCTTCCTCTGCAAGATACATCCTACCTGGTCTGATGGGGTGCAGAGGGTGGGGTGGGAGAACAGCCCCAAAGAGTCTGTGGTGCTCGGAAACTTGCAGTCCTAGCAGGAGTTCTCTGGCTTGAAGATCACCCAAGCCCTAGGATGCTGTCTTCCTCCTGTGCACGGCCAGCTGAATGGTGGTGCCCCAGCTCGGTCCCTCTCCTCACCCTTGTCTCTGCAGAAGCCCTGTCTTCTAGATAAAGCGTCACACACAAGAGTGGAATGGTTCTTGGTCACACCTAAATTATGAGGCCATTCCATCTGCCGAGTTGGGGCCCCGGGGCTATTACCCCCGTTCCAGAGTGAGGTGAGGAGGGCAGGCTTGGGCCGCCAGCAGCCGATGGAGGCCACTCCTTGCTCCTGGCACAGCTTTTAGCAATGGGAGAGTGGGACTGAGGAAGGAGAAGACAGTGGCCTAGGACCAGTGTCCAGCCTCATGAGCAGGCACGCCGCCTAACGTCTGTGAGCCTCAGTCACCAAATCTGTGATGACGGAGATGATAACGCCAGTTTTGTTGAGAGTTCAGTGGGCCCCTGCCTGTTTTCCGACATGTTTCCAAGGCCGGAGCCATGACGGCTGTATCCTGTGTTGGTGGGACCAGTGTAGGTCCAGAGAAACTGTAGATCCACACTGGACTGACAGGGTGCAGTGGGGCTCATTCTGCGCCGGGCGGGGGGGTGGGGGGCAGCCTGCCCAGTGCTGGAAAAAGTCCGTGCCCCCTTAAGAGCCTGAGCCTCAGTTTTCCTGCAGTGCTCATCCTTTTGTGGTGGCCAGGTGGCACAAAAACCCTCAGGGGCTGCATGTGTTCAGGGTTCATCCTACATGCTCCTCATGTCTGGCAGCCATCACCATTCAGTACGGGCCTCCCAGGGCCCCGTGGGTGGACCTGGGTCCCTGTGCTAGATGGTATACTCAGCCGCCAGGCAGGAGGAATGGTGTGGAGGCGGGGGTGAGGGGTGGGGAGAGGAATGTGTCCTGCTTTCTAAGTCGTCACAGTAGCAATACATGTGGGGGTTTGTTTCCCGGTACCCCATGCCCCCTTTTCCCCAGACCTTCCAGTTACTGCCCCAAGGGGACTGCTGCCACAGTCCTAGATGTGTGTTTACACAGGCAAATAGGTACACACACACACACACACACACACACACACCCCTATACATCACACTATAGATATTTTGTTCTTCAACTTTGTTCCTTAACATATCCCCCCCCCTTTTTTTTTTAAGTTCGGCCCACATGTACGGCTATTTTTTTAATCAAATACTGCTTTTACCCTGTTTCTCTACTTACAGTGTTTCCACCGTGTCATGACTATTACCGAAATGTCCACATACCTTCCCTCCTTTTGGAATGTACTGTAATTAACTACACCCTTCATGCCTCACGACGTCTTTGTATCTTGTTGCTTCTGTGGGATTATTTTCTTAGAATTCATTCTTAGGGTCCACATGTTGTGTTAAAGGGGGTAAGCGTTTCTGTTATTCTTCACACTGATTTCTCTCCTAAAGGGCGGTACCCCGTCCCATGGCCTGAAGAGTGCTTTGTTTCGGGGTGCGGGGTGGAGGAGGGGTTACCGTTGACCGCCGCTGGACAGAGGGGTGTGGAAAGGAGTCAGGAACAAGACCCGCTCACTGTGGCTGGAAACTGAGAAACGCTGGCTCTGTTTCCTCAGCACAACCAGCTCCACGGCCAGTAGCTGCGACACCGAGTTCACTAAGGAAGACGAGCAGAGGCTGAAGGATTACATCCAGCAGCTCCGGAACGACAGGGCCGCGGTGAAGCTGACTATGCTGGAGCTGGAGAGCATCCACATCGACCCCCTCAGCTACGACGTCAAGCCCCGGGGGGACAGCCAGCGGCTGGACCTGGAAAACGCCGTGCTGATGCAGGAGCTAATGGCCATGAAGGTACTGTGGGGGAGGGGCCCGATGCAGCCCAGGACGGTGTGCTGCCCTGTCCTCCTGGGGAGTCCAGAGGAGGCCCTCCGAAAGCCAGTCAGCCCTGATGACCAGTTAGCCCCGTCTGGGTGCCGTCACCTCCCCCCTGGAGGACAGCCAGAGTCTCGTTTGTAGACAGGACTAGTTTCTGTGGGTCTGGGGTCCCTGGGACTGGACATGACCCCGGAGGGATCAGCTGAACTCTGGAGAAGGCCTTGGGGTGTCTCAGCTTAGCTCAGGAATACCTCATTCTCCAAGAGAAGCCAGATCAGATCCCTAGAGACGGGAGCAGCCCCTGTCCCAGTAAAAGGACCTCTCCTCTCCAGGACCTTACGGTACTTCTGGGGCAGATGCTGATGTTAATGAGGAGCAGGGGAAGATGAGGCAAGGACAGGTGCAGTGCTTGGACCAGAGCCCCGGTGTCCTAATGTCCTTTTCCCTTCTGTGTCATGGGGAGCCTGCCGGCCGGCGTCCTAACACTACCAGGGCAGTGGCCAGTGCCATTCACATCCATGTTTCCTGATAAGATCCTGAGCTGTTCACCAGCCAGCTGGCGGAATTATCAGCTGGCACTGGGAAAGTGGGGGGGGGGCATTCTTGGACAGCTAGTGCCTGTCATCGGGAAGTGGTTACACTGCCATCCCTTCCTCAGGAAGCACTTTGCATGACTCTGACCAGGCATGCCAAGCACGGGGCCTTCCTCTGCTGAGTGCTTCCTCAGAAAACAGCTGTGGTGTGGTAAAGAATATGCCTGGTCTGTGTTCCCAGCTCCTACTGAGAGCTCCCTGGACCCTTGGAATTTCCTGAGTGGAAGCAGTGTCTCTGTTACGCTAGTGAGGCCACCAGGTGGGCCCCCTGAAAGCCCACACCTGGGCTGTCCCTGGAAGGATGGAACCTGTGATTATAGGGTTGGATTTTGAGCCCCTTAACCTCCAAGGAGAGAAGGAGGGCTGCAGATTGAGTTTCCCTGTGTGGCCAGTGATTTCATCCATCATGCCCAGTCATGAAACCCTAGTAAGATCCCTGGGCACCAAGGCTCAGGAAAGATCTCAGTTTAGCGCTCTTCTAGGCACCCCTCCGCCCCCTCTCCATGCACCCCCTGGGGTAAAACCCTAATCCTAAGCACAGCGCTTTCCTGAGTCTGAGCGAGCTGTTGGTCCTGAGTGGGTTATGCACGCCCTCGAGTTGGTGAGACATGCAAATGGCCCAGGGAGCCCCCAGTACTTGTGGCTGGTATTGGAAGTGAAGGCAGTCTGGGAGGACTGTGCTTACATGTGAGGTCTAGGAGAACTTAGGCAGTTCAGGCCAGAATGTGTTGGATTGTGTGCCTCTACCTGGAGTGGAAACAGAAGAGCCACTCGCCAGGAGCGTGGTCCTACAGGGCTGCCACCAGCTCTCAGCAGGCCCGGGGCAGAGGCCAGCACTTATAAGCCAGCCAACGTGCGGAGTAGGAGCCGGAGCCATGTCCCTGAGCCTGCTCTCCAGATTCCACTCTCCTGTATACAAAGGCCTGATTCACAGGTTCTGCAGTGTCTCTGGCCCCCAGGTATTGAGACAGGAGGGCTCTCAGGGATAGAAGCCAGCTGAGGGACCAGAGGCAGGTCCTTCGGGCCAGGTGGGTCGAGGAAGTGCTGCGCAAATACCTTTAAGTGGTGTCTCCTGTTGGAACCAGCACTGTCCCTGCAAGAGAACAGGCCCCCCGCTGGTTAACTCACCTCTGGAAGGAGGAGCCACCAGCAGTGGTCAGCCCAGCACCGTCAGGTCACTTGCTCATTGTGTCCCAGTCCTTGTTGCCTGCTCAGTCTTGAGTCTCCTTGAATCCTGGGAGGACTCTGGGCAGTGGCAGCAGATTAGGAATCAGCCCTTTGGTTCCGAGCTGGCTTATCAGGTCCCACCCGCTCAGCTCAGACCCTGACTTCCATTCCTGCAGCCTTGGTTCATCTCTCCTCTCCTGGTCCCTGAGCTGAGCACGAGGGCCGTTAATACGGTGCCTTTTTCCCCAGTTGGGAGCCCTGCTCGTGGCCTTTGTGCCCTGTGGCATGAGCTGTGAGGCTGCCCTTCTGTTACATGCTCCAGTCATCGTGTTTCATTTGGCTAAAGACTAAGTATTGCCTTTTTATATTCAAGCCAACATGTGTGATAAATTCCCGGATACTCTGGCCAGGAAAGACATTTTCGGTGGAATAAAATATTCCCTTTGCTATTTGAAAATAAAATGTGTATATATCATGGAAACTATCTAAAAGAGCAGAAATGGGGCATCCAGCTGGCTCAATCATTTAAGCTTCTGACTCTTGATTTTGGCTCAGGTCATGATCTCAGGGTCGTGAGATGGAGCCCTGAGCCCTGCTGGCTCTGTGCTGGCTGTGGAGCCTGCTTAAGATCTCTCTCCCTTCCCCTCCTTCCTCCTCTCCTCTCTAAATTAATTAATTAATTAAAATTTTTTTAAAGAGCAAAAATTATAAAAAGCTGGGAAAGAAATAACCCATAATATGGTTCAGAGGCAGTCATTGTGGCTATTCTGACTTCAGTCCCTTCCTGTGAGGTTTTTGAAGGATAAACGTCCACGTCCTCTCCCTTCCCTCCACGCCGCGCTCATGGGGAGGTGCGCACTCCTTCCTCAGCCACAACCAGCAGGTTTTATGTCAGATGTCACCGTTTCATCGTAGGATACAGAACTGAGAAACTCAAGTTTTCTGGGTACTTTCACTTCTTGTACATGATCTGACTAGCATTTCATCTAGATCTAGATGATCTACTTGGTTCCTTTTCAAATCCACTCTTTTTTTTGAATAGCCTATCCTTCCATTATGACCCTTCTTTCTCTCTTCACTTGAAATATTTTCTTGTGTTTCAGTTGTTATCTCTGGTCTTGTAAATGCTGATTCTGTCTCACATGATTTGTTTCCATTTCCAGCTCATCTTCAATGGAGATGGTGTCTTCTACAGGGTCTTGTGAGTCCTGGGCTGTAGATGTCCCTACAGCCCGGTTCTGTGCATGGACCTTTTGGGACCCATGGATTACAGAGGTTTAGGGCTGGTTTTTGTTACATCCGTGGCTTTGGATTCCTGTATCACCTCTACATATGACAAGTATGTGGCTCTGACTCCTTTCTTGCTTTTCCCACCCAGACCCCAAGGGATAAGTCTCACCACATCTACAAAAAGGAAATCTTCTAGTCTTTTACTCTAGGCAGTTCTTGGACAGCTGTGGCTCATGTTGGGGGTCTCTTTCCTGGTTCTCTGCCCTGCCCTTAGCTCAGGTGCTAGAAGCCCAGGTCCTAGGGCCTCCATATTGGTCCGAAACCTCTGTTGGCCTGTATTAGGGCCACCTCACCTTTCCTCTTGGGCAGAGTTCCTTCTTCATTTTTGGCACCCATGGATTCATCTTTGCTTCTTTCAAGCTTGCATTTATATGTTTGCTCCGGGTGTGACTAGTCCCCTTAGCTCAGTCTGCAACATTACCAGAACCTTCAGAATCCTGCAGCTGATGGCAAAAGGTGAGAAGGCTTTCGTGTGTGGAAACATCTTTCGTTCTGACTTTATATCTCATTTTTAGGAATGGTCTCGGGCTGCTTTTGAGTAGTCACTGAGCACACTGCCTTCTGAATATCTAACGCCTCCCCGGCCCTGATCTGAATATTACAAGTTGTAGTGGGTGCCCTCTAGGTGTTTCCCTACACTGGAGGGTGAGAACATCTACACTCCAGGTCTGGCTTATCCAGAAGAACATGCCAGACCTGGGCTTATTACCTCAGAAGGGTCAATTCAGGAGTAACTAGAGTCAGTGACCTTGGCGAGTCCTTCTCAAAGCAGTGACTCAGTTACAGAGAATCTTTGTAAGTAAGATCACAGGGTGAGCTGGGAAGACAGACATGGCAGTCACGTGGTGGTGGAATCCCATGACCAGAGTCATGCACCTCCTGGAGGGAGGGACTATAGCTTTAATGGTTAAGAGCCAGACAGTCTGGGTTCAAACTCTGCTTCCCAGTTTACCCAGTAACCATGGGCAGGTGTGTTTCCCGCTGCATGCCTCAGTTTCCCATCCTGTAAGGAGATGTTCATAATGCCTACCTCTAGTTGGAAGAATTAAATGGGTCACTTTGGGGCACCTGGGTGGCTTAGTGGGTTAAAGCCTCTGCCTTTGGCTCAGGTCATGATCTCAGGGTCCTGGGATCAAGGCCCGCATCGGGCTCTCTGCTCAGCAGGGATCCTGCTTCCTTCTCTCTCTCTCTGCCTGCCTCTCTGTCTGCTTGTGATCTCTCTCTCTCTGTGAAATAAATAAATAAAATAATCTTTAAAAAAAAAAGGGGGGTAACTTTGTATAAACCTCTAAAGTAGTATCACATGCTCAGTAAACGCTGGTGGCTATTGCCACCCAGTTCCTGGTCCCCGTTTGGGAGTTACTTCTTATGTACTCTTCGCCAGAAAACTCTAACTGGAGTTCTCTAAGATGCTTTGAGAAGTCTGAGTAGTCACCTGTGAGGGACTCTGTTTCCATTGATTCCATTTGGGCCTCCTGACGTGG
This sequence comes from Spilogale gracilis, assembly GCA_004023965.1. Classification (NCBI taxonomy): domain Eukaryota; kingdom Metazoa; phylum Chordata; class Mammalia; order Carnivora; family Mephitidae; genus Spilogale; species Spilogale gracilis. Next base: position 8,694 of record PITA01026197.1, read on the forward strand.
GTAAGAGCTGAGGTGGTCTCCTTGCTGTAGGCACGGCCACCCACCGGGCTCAGCTGCGGGGCGCCAAGGGAGGGTCGAATATGTGGTTTGGGGCCATGGAAGATGGAAGCAGAAATGGGAATTGGAAGGGAGCTGGTCAGACCCAGCCTCGCGTGCACCACCCTCCTTCGCAACCTCTTTGGCTGACGGAGCCTGGCCGATGCATGCTGGAAAACTGGTTTCCAACAGAGACAGGTGTGCGTGGAAGGGGAGGTGTTGTTGAACCAGTTGTCTGAAAGGTTTTTCTTACAGCTTGCCTGTGCTCCCCTGCATTTATTTCCATTCTGGTCCATAGAGTGACAAAGCACATGGCTTTGTCCATACATGAGTCCTTCAGATGGCAGAGACAGTGGGCTTATAGTCCTCTTGTCCCAGCTGTGAGGTGGTCAGTCCACCACAGGTCCCAGCCTCGGACGCCCTCGTTGCCAGCCTGCTTTCCCATGCCCGGTCCTGCTCCCACCACATGGGTGCCTCACACCATCTGTGCCCCACAGGAGGAGATGGCCGAGCTGAAGGCCCAGCTCTACCTCCTGGAGAAGGAGAAGAAGGCCCTAGAGCTGAAGCTGAGCACGCGGGAGGCCCAGGAGCAGGCCTACCTGGTGCACATCGAGCACCTGAAGTCCGAAGTGGAGGAACAGAAGGAACAGCGCATGCGCTCCCTGAGTTCCACCAGCAGCGGTGGCAAGGACAGGCCCGGCAAGGTAGGAGTGGGGGCAGTGACGCCCCAGCCCTGCCTGAGCCCCCCCCACCCTCCCTGCCCCACAGCCTGTTTCTTATTTATGTGGGAACTGCGAGCTTTTCTAGAGATCTTGAAGGTAACATTTTGAGTGCAAAGAAACCAAATCCACTCTTTAAAAAAAAAATCACGTGTAAGGTACTAGTGACAGCATTTTGCTATGCCGCAGTCTGATCAGGGCAGGGATCGGTGCAGTTGCCCAGGGGTCTGACACTGGGCTGCCTCCTTGGCTCCTCCATCTGGCACAGTGACCATCTCCTGTCACCTGTTGGTCACATCTATACTGATCATTGCATTGGTTGGCCTCCTATAAATTTCAGCACTGAAGAAGGAGTAGGTATCCCCATTTCCATGAGGGAAACGGAGCCCACAAGATGTGAGGGGTTCTTGCAGCTAATAAGTGCAGAATCAGGATTTAACCCGAATTTGGCTCATGCCTCATCCCTGATGTCACCTCAGCTTCTGTTGGCATTTCTGCCGTCGGTGAGGGGGGAGGCAGGAAGCCGCTGAGGCAGAGGAGGAGGAAGGCGGGCCCCAAATCACACACAGGGTGTCACAGAGCGTGGGCTGACAGGTGATATCATCTGGCAAACTCACACTCCCATGAGCCCAGAAGTCTTTTTCTCTAGAATCCAAGCTCATTCCATTATACTGTATCTCAGAATTACTCCAAATATTCCATTGAGAAAAAAATGCTCCAGACCGTGAAGAATTACATCCGTTGTCCCAGGGTACGGAAATTTTGTATTCTGCGTTGTACTTTGTCTTCCTAGTAAATGCTAGCTTCTCCAAGCCCTGGTTTGTTTCTAGCCCCAGACCTCCGGGTCATACTCTGACTTGCTGGTCTCAGGAATGACTTCTCACAGCCCAGATGCACGGGTGTCCCTGGGAGAGTTTTGCACCTGGAAAGGAAGCAGCTTGCCAACTGGTGTGGCCATCAGTGGTCACTCCCTAAATAGCTAAGAACTGTGGAGCGAGCTTCACAAAGGGCCACGGCTACCCTCTGTCTACCTCTCACCTAGCAAGGAAGTTGAGGGAGTTCATGTCCGTGGCCCCAGGCTGGGCCGTCTCTCCCAAGACCTGGCTGCTTGCCCATCATCCATTCATGAGACAGATGGGAGCTGGTCCTGCTGAGGTGCTAGAGGCAGTTCGAGGAGTTTCTATCCAGAGAGGGACACTGATGGGCAAACATGATGGTGACACGGTGACCTAGGACCAAGGGTCAATTGCTTGTGCAATGGCAGGCCATGGGACTGACACAGAACCCAAATGTGTAGATTTGAGGTTTCCTGAAACAAGAGCTAGTGGAGAAGGGCAGCTAACACAATGAGGAGGGTTGGGGCAGAGAAGTCAGCCCCCCATAAGCCAGTGGAGAGCCAAGGGCAAAGACCCAGAGGGAAGAGGAAGAGTGGTATACTGGGCGATGAGCTGAGCCGGCTGTGCTGTCCTGAGGACAGTGGAAGTCACAGGGCTTTGTCGCAGGTGAGGGCATGCCCCCATCTGGGCTTTGGAGAGGTCCCTGTGAGAGGCCCCATGAAGCCATCTGCCCACTGCCTGCGCGGTGCAGTCTAGGGGGACAGTGGCCTACCAAGAGTTTCATATGGTAATATCCGGGGCTCTAGAAAATGGGGTTTCCCCTTAAAAATGTGTACAGCCATTTCAGTCTGTTTCCAGTCAGTCTGGGACAGAGCTGAGGGGCATAGCTCCAGTGTTCACCCGTGTGCTCTCAGCGGGTGGTGGAAACAGACCTACCAGGTTCTTGCCAGAAGGTCTGAGAGCCGAACATTTCCCCCTAGTTCTTGGTGTTTATTTTGACTGAGGGAAACACTGTGTTGTGTGGAATGGCTTCAAAGTACAGAAACTGAGTAGAAAAGCCAGATGGCTTTATTTAAAAAAATTTTTTTTACATTCAAGTAAGAAGCTCTATGAGAGAGTATGTCGTGTTGTTGAGGTAATGAAATTATTGTAAGCTGATGGTCTGGTCTTTCAAGTATCAGATCCATTTACTCTTCCAGTGAAATCTCCCATCTGGGCTGTTCATTTGGCATCACTGGTCGGTAGGTGAGGCAGGCCGTCTCTAGGAGCGGTTGGTATCGGGTCACATAGACCTCTGCAGGTAGGAACTGGGCCGTCCCAGAGCTGTGGCCTGGAATCAGACACCGTGTAGACACAGAGGGCTGTGGGCTGTGATCTAGTAACACTTCACTCTTGGACACTGAAATTTCACAGAATGTGTACACGTCACAAAATTGTCTCTTTTTCATGAGTTTAAAAACAGCAAACAATGCTTAGCCGGCAGGCCTTAGAGAGGCAGGTGGCAGGCAGGGTCTGCAGCCCGCACAGCTGCCCTGGCCCCCCTCGGGTGGGTGCTGTGCTTGCTTTCAGACATCCGTCCCACCAACGAGCTGGGGTCCTACCCAGGCTGCCTGCAGGTTTTGCAGCTCCTGTCTCTGGGCAACAGATGCCACCGCACACATTCAGAGACAGAGCCACCCCAGTCTCTGAGGGCTCTTAGGAAATGTTAGCATCACGTGGGCGCCAACACCCAAGGAGAGGAGGTGTTGGAATCTCCAGCAGATGCCAGGGGCTGGCAGAGGGGGCCTGGGTCTGCAGGAGCCAGGTGGAGGGGGTGGGGAGGGCAGCGCAGGCGGAGGGCTGGGGCAGAGAGAGGTGTACGGAGGCTGGTGGGGCTGCGGCGGAGGGGCCCCCAGGGGTGGTCCTGTGCTAGAGGGCTGAGGGAGACCCTGTGCCCTCCTGCCATCTGGACTGGGGCGCGCAGTTCATACATCCCACCTCGACATAGCGTTCCGCTCACCCTCCACTGCCTGGGACAGACCACAAGCTTTTTATTCTGGAGGCCAGGTCGTGTAGCTCCTCAGTACGTATTTGCAGAGCATGTGGGCAGAGGGGCACCTCCCACACCCCGCATGGGCCCAGGCAGTGCGGCTGCTGCCCTCGGTGTGCGTGCAGGGAGGGGAGGGCGCTCCAAGGGGTCTGAGGGTTGTTTTTGAGTAGCTCGAACTCTCTTTTTAGGATTTAGTTCAGGCTCTCATGCTTCCTCATTTATAAAATGAAAGGATTGGGTTTAGATCACGTCAAAATTCCTGTCTAAGGTTCACATACAAGTGGGGTCACAACTGAAACTATAATGTAACATGTCTGCTATACTTCAATTTAGAAAGGGGGGGTCGTCTGTGGCTCAGTCCAGTAAGCATCTCACTTCTGATTTGGGATCAGCTCTTGATCTCAGGATGGTGGGATGGAGGCCTGCAGAAGGCCCTGCATCGGGTTCCACACTCCCCCCACTGCCCCCTCCCTCTCCCAAACACACGCACACGCATGCACGTGCTCGCACGCAGAGCATGCACATCTGTCTTCCTTTTTTCCTGGGTTTTCTACACGATCACACTGAACCCATGGAAGGTCCTAAATCTGGAGAAGATTGGTTTTCTCCCAGGAAGTGGGTTGGGGGAGGGGGACAAGAATACTCAGGTGCATTTCCCTCTCGTCTTTTATGAATTACAAGAGGCTTAACCCGGGTCTGTAGCCAGCTGACCTGGGTTTGAATCCTGGTTCCCCCCTGTCCTAGCTGATGACTCGGGGCAACACAACTTCTCTGTGCCTTCGTTTTCTCTTTGGGAAATGGAGATAAAAATAGTATCTGCCTCAAAGGGTCACCGCAGTGACTCGGGAGAACGTGTGTGTGGAGTGCTCAGAGCACACCACAAGTCCCCTTTGCCCTCCAGCCAGCCTGCAAAGGTCCAGAGAAGTGGGGCAGAGCTGCCTTGTGCTCCAGGGTGCCCTCACGCTTGGCTAACCAGAATGTGTCTGCTGTCCTCAGGAATGCGCTGACGCCACCTCCCCTGCTCTGTCACTGGCCGAACTTAGGACAACATGCAGCGACAGCGAGCTGGCTGCTGAGTTCGCCAATGCCATCCGTAGGTAAGCCCCCTTGCCACGGCCCTGGTGAACGATGTATTCCTGCTTCTCTGGCTGTGCATGTCCGCTCTTCATGGGTCACTACGGGGAAGGAGTGGGTCCCGAGAGGTCCAACCTCTACCCAGGCCTTAGAGGCTCAGTGTGGCAAAGGCCTGCTGGTGCCGGGCCTTTTGAGAGAGGAGCACAGGGGAGAGCAGAGAGGCAGTCATTTCACCTGCAAGCAGAAAATGTCTTTCTTTGCTTTTTTTGTCATGCTCTTGCACTGACGAGGACAGCATTAAATGGTGATGATCAAACGGTCATCTTTGTCTTGTTCCCAACTTTAGTGGGAACACTTCCTTTCAGCGTCACTGGCTCTTTCCAATCAGAAGGCCTTATAGGTGTATTTATTCAGTCCTGGGCAGTCTTCCTCTGCTGTCTCAGTGTTTCTGTCCCTCTTGTCTTCCTCTCCCGCAGGGAGAAACATGCTGACTCGTCCCGATCCGTCCCCCACAGCGTAACCTGGCATACTCCCGCCATCCTTTTGCTGGGCTATCCAATAGACATAGGACGCTGGTCACCAGGAAGTTCTGCAATCTCTAATAGAGGGCAGCTGGGTGGCTCAGTTGGTTACATGTCTGACTCTTCAAAATCTCAGCTCAGGTCTTTATCTCAGGGTCATGAGTTCAAGCTCTGCACTGGGCTCCATGCTGTGTGCACAACCTACTTTAAAAAAGGGGGGGGGGCGCCTGGGTGGCTCAGTTGGTTAAGCGACTGCCTTCGGCTCAGGTCATGATCCCGGAATCGAGTCCCACATCGGGCTTCCTGCTGGGCGGGAGGCCTGCTTCTCCCTCTCTCACTCCCCCTGCTTGTGTTCCCTCTCTGGCTGTGTTTCTCTCTGTCAAATAAATAAAAAAAACCTTAAAAAAAAAAAAAGTAAAAAACAAAGCCGTAAATCCATGCTAATTTATTTTTATTTAACCCAGTGTATCCAAAATATCATTTCAATATGTAATGAGTAATTTTTCAAAGATGTATAAGATAGTTTTTCTTCTTCCTCCTCTTCCTCTTCCTCATTCTTCTTCCTAAGTCTTTAAATCAGATCTGTATTTTATACTTACAGCACATCTCACATTCAAACCAGCCAACATTTCAAGTGCATAGGAGCTCACGAAGTCATTCTGGAAAGGTTCTTTGGCTCAGTTTTCCAGCTCACAAATTCCTTCTCAGCTATATCCATTGTGGTGTGTGGCTTCTAGGTTGAGTTTTTTTCATTTTGTTGATGAAATCTATCATCTCTTTTTTTTAACAAGATGAGGGTATTTATTATATATACTCTAAAAATGTTATTCTGTTAGCTGCAGTTACTGTGTCCTCACGTCTAAGTTCTTTTTGGAGTTGAGTTTTGGGGTCACAAGCCAGCTGTTGGGCTTCCTGTCCTCCTGGTGGATGACACCTCTCTGTGCGGATGTGTCCCCTCCTGTCTGCACGACCGGTGCCCCTGGTTGGGCACCTCTCAATTCCCGTCCTCCTTTCCTAGCACCTTTCTTCCCTGTGCATTCTGAGTTGTGGTTTCCCTTTTCAAGAAGAATAAAAGTCTGCTTTTCATTTTTTAAGATTGCTCATGGGTTTTGGTATATAGAGAGTGCTCCTTGCTTTCTTGACACGCTTGAGGATGTTTTGAAAATGGATTTCCCATCATTTCTGGGGGTTGGGGGTAAGAGAGGGGATTGTGACAGCAGACGGAGCGGGGCCATTTCTGTTCCCATGTGGCCTCCCAGTGGAGGGTGGATGGAAGGCTGCCTGGTGGGGAAATTCGCTGCCCTCCTGATTTACTCACTGTCCCCTGGGATCTTTCCTTCCAAGTTGTAATAGTTCTGCTTTGCATTGCCAGTGCCTCTGGCCACGAGGTTAAATGGTGGTTGCTTTGCTTGAGATGGGAAGAGGAAAGGAGCGCAGGGAAAATGCCCTCAACAAATCCTGACGATGACGTGACTGTGCCAGAAACATGGGCTGCAAATCCACTCTCTGTTTCCAACTGGGAGCCATTTGGATATTGTATCTGTAAGCTAAGCCCCTCAATTTTTCAAATTCCCCAAACCCCCACGGCCTTCGCTGGCCCAAGTAGGATGCGGGTTCCGCTGACTAAACAGAGAGACTTCATTTGCTCTGTCGGTCACAATGGGCTTCCAGCAACCAGTGGAAAGTTGGTTAGCATGGATTTCTAATCAAGACCCGGATAGATGGAGCCAAGAAAGAACCCGCAGGGCTACAGGAAAAAGGAAAATAGCATCATTACACTGTAAATATAGCCTAGGAACTGGAATAATCATTTCGTGAGGGCAAAGAATTCAGACACCTGAGAACTGGGGTCTGGGGCTGTTTTCATTTTTAAAAATTAAGTAGAAACGAACATCTTCTTTGAAGGTCTTAAATCACTGCCAAACTTGTGGTTGAAGTCAGTTGAGGGAATCTGTCCTGTATTTTCCGAAACAGTCCTCCCTTAAAAGAGAGTGGTTGCCAACACCCTCTTGTACACAGCAGAGGCAACAGGAAAGCTCCAGAAAGGTAAAGGCTCTACTTGAGGGGATGAGAGGAGGGGTCCGGGGCACGAGGTGAAGTGCATGGGGCCGGGCGTCCAGGCTTGCAAAGAGCAGAGGGGGAGGGGCTTGGGGAGACCCTCAGGAAGGTGCCTTGCGACACCCAGGTTGCTGGTTCTAGGTCACGGCCCTGTCCCAGGCAGTTCCTCCCACTAGCTACCTCGCCGGGCTTCGGCGTCTGCCTCCGCTGGGCCTTTGCCACCCAGCGCCACCCTCTGTGTGTCTTCTCCCAGTCTTCTGTTTGGAACCAAACCAGGACTCCAGACATCCCCACACGGACTGTATCACTCCCATCTGGTCTGATTCTGTTCCCTTCATTTGCACGAACATTGATGGCGCGCTCTTCACTGCAGTGTTACCATCAAAGCCCATCTGGACGACCAGGTTTCCAGTCTCGCACAGGAGGCATTTTCTTATTGGGATATTTCATTTTCTCTGTGTTCTGCACCAGCTGTGTGCCATGACACCCTTCTTCATCTCCGATCCCTCCGATCCCTCTCTTGCTCTTGGTCATGGTAACTCACCTTTCCAGCAGAGAAGCGAACTGTAAAAATGCAGCTGAGAGTGTATTTTCAGAAATGAGTCTGCTCGTCGTGATCTGGTGTTTGTGGGGCCTCCTGCCTTCAGGACCTGAGGCCAGCGAGAGGAGAGGCTGTTTCATCTCCGTCCTGGTCTTGCCAGGCAGCAAAAAGCAGGTGTTGCTCTCCATAGGCTGGGGGCGGGCTGGGGACTGGCACGGCAAGGCTGAGGAGTTTCCCAAGGTCACACAGGGAGGCAGTGGGGAAATCGCATGCCTTCACCCTCTCTGGGGCCCCCGGTGCTGGCAGCAGTGCTCCCAGATGGGCGTGAGCTGAGCCCGCTTGTGTGGGCTCCTCTGAAGACTCTGGCCACCGCATGTGCATGGCCTGGGCAAATGGGAACGTCTGCTGGTACATATACTGTGCCTCTGTCGCTCGAATGCTGAGGGCAGATGAAGTGCTGGGGGTCAGGGGGCAAGCTTCCTCCAACACACACAGCCCCATCATATTGGGGAAGAGGTAGGGATGTTGTGCTCTTCAGTGCTAGAGGACAGGGGAGAGTGGGAAGGGGGCTGTGACACGGTGACCGCCTCAGACGCTTCCACATGCACCTGGCAGGACCCCGCTCAGTGGGCAAGCAGGACCTGGCTCCAGCTCCCCCGCAGCCCCCTATAGAGACCAGCCAGCCTGCTCCTGCTGGGGACGAGGCTGGGGGCATCCAGGACCTACCCCCTTGCGCACCTATGTGCCAGATCACTCCGTAAATGATCTGTTGGCAGAGCAGCTCCCTGTGGTTGCAGGGCTGATGTCCCATTTCCTTGCTGCCTGCTGGCCTGCGGTGACTGGAGGTCTCTGCCATGCTTCCGACACAGCCTCCTCCATCCCGGAAGTCCACGCGGAGAACTTCCCGCTCGTCAAATTCCTTGCCTGCTTTAAATCTCTTCTAGGAGGAGCCTGGCCCTTTTTAAGGGCTCACCTAAGTAGGTCAGGTCTGCCCAGAATAACCTCCTTATCTTAAGATCAGCTGTTTGGGGCCTTAATTACATCTGTAGAATTCTCTCTCAGCAGCACCTAGATTCCGCTTTTGATTGAATAACTGGGGGAAGGTGTGTCTATACTAAGGCACTACAGTCCTGGGGGCCATTTTAGAATCCTACCCAGGTCTCCTTCCGGTGACTCACAGCAGGGTCCAAACTCCTTAGCAAGCGTGTGATCTGACCGCCGCCCTCCCCCACACTTCTCCACCCTCACCTCCCATCACGGCCCCTCCCACCCTGAACCACACCAGACCACCTGCTCTCTTTGTGCCTCGGGGACCTCACTCTGCTGCTGCTCCTGCCCTCACACCAAAGCCTCACGCTCTAAGTGCTTACGTCAGTGTGCTTCTATCCTGTCAGTAACATGGGTTTGTTTGGTGTTTCTTTGGCTCCTGTGCCCTGAATTTCTTTACGTCACAGAACACATCATTGCTCTGCTTCTCATGTCCCTGGTTCCAGCCTCCCCTCCCCGTTTCACCCGCCACCTCCTGCAAAAGGAGGGTCCTTTTTTGGGCAGGGATCGTGACTTCCTCGCCCTGGTATATGACCTCAGCTTCGTTCCTTCTAAAAGGTCCCTAAATTCTCTCCGGTCTGCCCACTGGTCATCTTTCCCAAATACCATGCTAGAGCTTCAAAACACAGCACGTCCAAAACCAATTCTAATCCATCTTCTCCTGCACTGTGAAATTGGCCCCCTCTTCAGAATACTTACAGTACAAATTATACTTTGCTAATGATCTAGGATTACAACTTCGCAGTCTCTTCCCTCTCTACATCCTGCTAGCAGAGGGTTTTTTTGTTTTGGGGGTTTTTTTGCCTTAAGATCCCAGGCATTTGTAGCCATTTGATCATCTTCTGAGGTCAGCCCTCAGCTCGCCAGGACCCTGGGGTAGCCTCCTAATGGCTCTCCCTGCGTTCTGCACCTTTAAGCACACCGCAGATCGGGCCTCTCTGCAGAGACGGCTTCCAAGTAGCTTGGAATGCCCGATCAGCCATGTGTGGACTTCCTAGCCCACATTTCAGATATTTCTTCTGGACACTTCCTCTTTCCAGGAGCATGCACTTCACCTCGTGCCCCGGACCCCTCCTCTCATCCCCTCAAGTAGAGCCTTTACCTTTCTGGAGCTTTCCTGTTGCCTCTGCTGTGTACCTTCCTCCTCGTCTGTAGCCCCACAGGGGCTGACCAGGAGCCTCCTCCATCCAAAGCCCACATTCCACAGACACCTGCCCAGCTCTGGGAATCTTCCAGACTTGTAGGAAACATGCGGCCCTGAGAGGACAAAACATGGCACCAGTTGACTCCGCTTCTTAGCAGCTACGGGTTAATAATGTTTTCGAGCCATAGAAACGGTGGAATGCAATGAAAAGGGAATTAGTTGGAGTCCTGGAAAAGAAGCAGCCCTCCGTGAGCAAAAGAGCAGCAGAATCATCACCATTTTGGCAGTAAGGCCAGTGTTTTTAAAGGTGCTGTTTTTTTTAAACTTGCACTTGCTGATTCTTCCTATTGGGCTGATTTATACTGGCAATCAGATAACTGAAATTGTGCTTAGAATTCTGTAAATGCACATGGATTCGCAGGGCGTTAATGGGAGACAAAGTGAACCAAGGAGTTGATTATCACATAAATAACTTGCTGAGCCCTAGAGCCAGGGCCCCAAAGGGCACCAGTAAAAACCAGGGCTCATCCCGAGGGTTGAGGTGGGTGTAGCTTGGGTAACCGAGATCCTTGTGCATTTCCGTCATCCCCTCCATGTTCCAGAAGCTCGGAGAGAAAGCCTTAGTGAGGATCTCATAAAATCGGGGTCAGGCAAAGGCAGCAGCACGTCTGTGAACACACAGCTGCATTTCGTGGGCGAGACCCCGGGTCCTGGGAAAGTCTGGGCCAAAACACTAGATGGTCATGATCATTTTGCTACCACTCCTGGTCAAATACAGCCAAGTTCCCCGACAGTATCTGAGGACCACCACTGCTGGGGGACACCTTCTCGTCGGGGCCGCAGGAGTGCACTTCACTAGAGGTCTCGAGCGCACCTGTTCCACGCCTCCCTCTATGAGCTACGGCAGGGTCCCCAAGAGCTCAGCCTAACACAGAGCCCCTGCTGAGCCTCCCAGTTCCATGGGTGTACTGGCAAGTCTCTCTTACCTGGGCCCCGAGGTCCTCATGTAGAAAACGAGAGGAATGCTAATAGCACTGACCTCCACGGGCTATGGTGAGAAGTCAGTCATTCCATCCCTGTGAAGGACTTAGAGATCACTGTTACTGTTGCCTGCATTTGCTAAAAGATGTGTAGTGGCAGACTCTGGCAAGGACCATGAAGGAAATAACTAGGGTGATGTGATACAGTCACTGTGGGGATGTTTTTTAGATAGAGATTGCAATGAATTCTATGCAGGAAGTGACAAGGTGCTGTGATGGGACACGTGTTTCAGTGGGTGGTCAGGGTGGGCTTCCACGAAGAGGTGACATTTAAGCTGAGATGAGAAGGAAGAAAGGTAGCCAGGTGGAGGAAGAAGCATATCCCAAGCAGAGGAAACCTAGTCCAAGGTGAGAGGATTTCAGCCTTGCAAGGGGGACGGTATTACCCAGACTGGAAAGGCAGAGGTCAGGTCAAGCAGGGCCCTTACACGGAGGTCCAAGTAAGACCAAGACTTTACACCAAGTGCTGGTGGAAGGCACTGAAGAGGCAATGATAGGATCTGGTTGGTCACACTGAAGAACGAGCAGCCACTCGGTGAGCACCAGTCTAGAGGATGCGAGGTGATGCAGGGAACCCAGTGAGGGGAGGGTCTCAGGGCCACCCAGGTGAGAAAGGAGGACAGCCTAGATCTGGGGGGTGGGGCAAAAATGTCCCAAGGCTTGGTGGATGGCGGCTGCTGTGGAATGGAGGTGGAGGACCAGGAGAGGGAGGAATTGGGCAGTGGTGTTGCTGTGTGCTGATGGAGAAAGGGTGGATTGGAGGGATCGTCTGGAAAGTCCTGCTCCAGGCATCTTAAATAGAAGACACCTGTTAAGTTGAGATGTCAAATAGGTCCAGAGATCTAAGGGAAGGCCTGGAGATAAAGAATTGGAAGCTTCTAACATGCAGGTAGTCCTTAGGAACATAAATGGGAATGGAGAGATCTAAGTAAAGAAAGGGTACGACACAAAATAGGATCCAAGCTCACCTCGTCAATCCTCGGGCTGCAAAGATCCGTGCAGAAGCCAGAGGGCCGGCTGATACCAGCCGCAGTGTGCGCACTTGGGAGTGAAGGCCTGGGGAAGGGAGAGGACGGGGAGGAGCTGCGGGCAGGGAAGTGAGGCCCCGGATGATCCCGGGCTACCTCGAGAGCAGTGGCAGTGGAGACAAGCCCGCTGGGGTTAACCAGTGGAAGGGAGCGGGGGACCACACGCGCAGACTCCCGCCATGATTCATGGCGTCTCTCGAGCAATGACCGAGCGATTGCGAGCCCTGTGATGCCCTGGGGGAAGTGTCCTGGTGGCCACAAAGCCCTTGCCCTTTGCTCGTGGGGCACCCGATGCGTTTGGGTTTGTGATGACAGTCTGGCCCCGGCCTTTCGTTTGGCGGATCGTGAACCCCCATGCCCAGGGGGCCTGGAGAGTCCGGCCTGGTGCCTGCTGTGCACTGACACCCCCCCCCCCCCGCCGGCTGTGCCCCGCCACTCACGGGGGTGACGTTGACGATGACGAGCACCCTCCTGGCCGTGCGGTGGGAGTGTGGTTCACGGAGCGGGAGGCCCTGCGAGTTGCGCCACGAGCTGGCCCCGTGCCAGTGGGACCCCGTGGTGACTTTGCACCTGCTGCTGGGGGTGGGTGTTCGTGAGTTGGGGAGCAGGGAAGGAGGAAGGCGTTGCGCCGCTGTTCTGGACATTCTGGGAAACACCCTACTGGAGGGGCTAATGGTGCGGGTAGCCTTTAATGTTGACTCTCTTAGCTGTGTGGAGCCTGAGAGGGCTTGTGTTAGCCTTATTTATCTTATCTAGACAAACTATAAATTCTTCTCAGCTGAAGGCCAAGGGAATTAGACCTAGAAACTTCCACAGAAGGCACAGGACAGGAATGGTTGAGGTTCCAAAGTGACCTGGATTCTTTTCCCAGTGGAAGTTCCAGAAGCCGAGGAGAGCCGGTGGCTTGCGGCAAGGGTGCCGCTGCACATGATGTCCTGTTCAGATGCGGCGCCGGCTCCGAGACCCGGGAAGTTCACCTGCGGCCCAGGTGAAGAACTCTTCGCGGCACCGGTTTCCCGGATTTGTTTGGTAGTTAGGATCACCTGGGTGCTTCTTAAGCTGCGGTTCAGGGCCTCACCCCAAACCGTGGCCCCAGAGCGGCGCGGCCCACTTCTGGTACAACAGACGCAGGTCACAGACGCAAGCCACGGGGGCGACTTGCACATTTCCTAGTCTGCACGTTTAAAACTTCTTTTTTTCATCTCAGGTCTTCAAATTTGGATGCATATTTATACTTCCATCACGTCTGCGAGTCCAGACCAGCCCGGGTCCAGGTGCTCAGACGACCACCTTGGCTCGCTGCCCTGCTGGGGGCGCAGGGGAACCTGGCTCCAGGCGACCCTAACAGACCAGGGTCTGCCACCAGCCACTGACGCGATCTGAAGGCAGAGACATAAGCGGTGGTGAAGCAGGGATTTATTTCACTGAGGCCAACACTGGGAAGATAGCAGACTAATGCCTCAAGTTCCACCTCCAAAGTGCTGGACATAGGGCTGCACTCGTATTAGGGAAAAGGTCTGTGGGGCGGTGCCGGTGGGCAGTGAGGGTCTGGTGGATCACAGCCTGGGGGTCAATCTGGCCTGGTCTTGCTCAGTGCAGGCGTTGCTCCTTCTGAGGGGGGTGTTTCTGTTCCCTTCAAGGGAATGCTTTGTCTGTGGGTCTTTTGCCTGAGTTGAGGGAGAAGCTGGAAAGAAAAACTTAAGTACAGCCAGGTCAAAATGAAGGGGAAGTCCTCTTTCATTGTCCTTCAAGGTGGTTTATAGAGTTTCAGTCAGTGAGCTGTTGTGCAAACAGGTTAAGTAACCACATTTTAGGTTTAGGTTTGGCTTCATCTTTATATTGTTGAATAAATTAGCACCCTAGTTCAGTCCTGGACACTGTAGAAACAAGTGCACATCGGTCTCCTTCCTGAGGCTCAGAGAGCTCTTGGGGGGCAATTCTCAGCTCCCAGCTTGGTGCTCCCCTGCCAAGCTTTGGGCAGGGTCTTTGAGGGCCTCTCCTGTCTTCCTGGATCCCATGCCCCATTGGAGCCTGCCAGGTCCAGAAAGTTCCCTCTAGTCCCCCAGGGGCCTGAGTAATGGGCAAATGAACCCTTTGTTTTGTGGTGAGGCTGGGATTTCTGTATTCTCAGCTGGTGGGGCGGTGGTGTGGATGTAATGGGGGTGGGGGTCGGAAGTGGTACTGCTCTGGGTGGGTTTTGTTTTGAATTTACTGAGCTTATGGTGACATTTTAAATTCTCTTCACAATTTTTTTTCTTTTTACACTACTAACTTTAG
>PITA01026198.1:0-23048 GCA_004023965.1 Spilogale gracilis
GAATGGATAAAGAAGATGTGGTACATATATACAATGGAATACTATGCCTCCATCAGAAAGGATGAATATCCAACTTTTGTAGCAACATGGACTGGACTGGAAGAGATTATGCTGAGTGAAATAAGCCAAGAAGAGAAAGTCAAGTATCGCATGGTTTCACTTACTTGCGGTGCATGAGGGGTAAACTGGAGGACAGTGGTAGAAGGAAAGTAAATAGGAACTAGGGTAATCTAGGGAGGGAAACGAAACAACAGAGACTTTGGACATAGAAACAAACTGAGGGACTTGGAGGGAGGGCGGTGGAGGGATGGGAGAGTCTGGTGTTGGGTACTGGGGGCACCTATTGCATGGAGCACTGGGTGTCGGGAATGGGGAATGAATCTTGGAACAATGGGAAAAAAATTTTAGTAACAATAAAAAATAATAAAAAAATAGATGATAATCTTGCCATTTTTGAAAACATGGATGAGACTTAGGGATATTATGCTGAATTAGATAAATTAGAAAGAGAAAGATAAATACCATATGGCCTTACTTATATGTATTAAAACTTAAATTAAATAATTAAATTGAATTTAGAAAAAACAGTGAACTCATAGATACAGAGAACAGATTGGTGTTTACGAGAGGCAGGTAAGGAGAGTGGGCATAATGGGTGAAGAGGATCAACAGGTACAAATTTTCAGTTATAAAATGAGTAAGTCCTGGGAATGTAATATACAGAAGTATAGCATGGTGCCTATACCTAATAATACCAAAATATGTATATTTGGAAGTTGTGAAGAGATTGATCTTAAAATTTCTCATCACAAGAAAAAAATGTATTGTGTTGGATGTTATCTAGATTTTACTGGACATACTGTAGTGATCATTTTGCTATATATATATAAATATCACTATATTGTACACTTGAAACAAATTTAATATTATATATCAATCATATCTCAATTTAAAAAAAAGGACTTGATGAACTTAGTGAATACCCAGATGTGGGTTAAATGCTAGGGGGAAAGAGAAGAGAGAAAAGAGGAACTTGAGCTCAGGATTCAAATTGCCACAGTCTTATTTCTGACTCTTCTACTCATTAGCTGTGGAAACATGGCAAGTCATTTTACCTCTCTGTGCATCAGTTCCCTCATCTGTAAAATGGTGTGATAACAATACCACAGATGAATGCTATGATGTTTACTTTGGATACGATAGGTAGATAACTGTACTCAGAACATAGAAGACACTCATATCTGTGAATTATTATTTCTCCTTTTACTGAGAAGAAACATTGTTCCCACTTTCTGTACTTCTCACTCTGCCCAGTGCTTAGACAACTGGCTACAATAAAAATCACGCATGTCTAGAATTTATGGGACCTAAATCAGTAAATATCTGGGCCTATCTGTAAAATACAGATATATTAGGTGATCTACAAGATCCTCTCAAGAACCATCTTTCTATGATTTTGAGATTTTGTACTCACTACTCTGAGGCAGAGGAAGAGATTAGGTAAAAGAACTTGGGGAAAGGCATGACAGTTGGAATAGCTTATAAAGCCCTTTTTTGTTACATTATTTTATTTTTTCAGTGTTCCAAGATTAATTATTTATGCCCTGCACCCAGTGCTGTATGCAATTTGTGCCCTCAATACCAACCACCAGGCTCACCCATCCCCCAGCTCCTCCCTTCCAAGACCCTCAGATTGTTTCTGAGTCCAAAGTCTCTCATGTTTTATCCCCCTCCCTGATTTACCCCAGTTCACATTTCTTTTACTTCTCCTACTGTCCTCCATATTATTCCTTATACTCCACAAGTAAATGAAACCATATGATATTTGACTTTCTCTGCTTGACCTACTTCACTGAGAATAATCTCCTCCAATCCAGTCCATGTTGCTACAAAAGTTGGGTATTTGCCCTTTCTGATGGAGACATAATATCCCATTGTATATATGTACCGTATCTTCTTTATCCATTCATCTGTTCAAGGGCACCTTGGTTCTTTCCACAGTTTGGCGATAGACTCTACCCCCAAACAACTGGAACTCTACAACTATTAAGTAATGTGGCAGGATACAAAATCAATGCACAGAAATCAGTTGCATTCTTATACACTAACAATGAAAATCTAGAAAGGGAAATCAGAGAACTGATTCCATTTACTATAGCACCAAAAACCATAAGATACCTAGGAATAAACCTAACCAAAGAAGTTAAGGATCAGTACTCAAGAAATTACAGAACACATGAAAGAAATTGAAGACACAAAAAGACGGAAGAGCTTTCCATGCTCATGGATCAGAAGAATAAACATTGTTAAAATGTCTATACTGCCCAGACTTATCTGTGCTTTCAATGCCATCCTGATCAAAATTCCACAAAGATTTTTCAAAGTGCTGGAAAAAACAATCCTAAAATTTATATGAAACCGGAAAAGATCCCAAATTGCTAAGGAAAAAGGAAAACAAAGCTAGGGGCATCATATTACCTGATTTCAAGCTTTATTACAAAGCTGTGATCACCAAGACAGCATGGTACTAACACAAAAACAGACACACAGATCAATGGAACAGAGTAGAGAGTCCAGATGTGGACTCTCGACTCAATGGTCAAATAATCTTCAACAAAGCAGGGGAAAATATCCAGTGGAAAAAAAGACCATCTCTTCAATAAATGGTGCTAGGAAAATTGGACACTACATATAGAAGAATGAAACTTGACCATTCTCTTACACCACACAAGAAGCTAAACTCAAAAATGGATGAAAAACCTCAACATGAGGCAGGAATCTATCAAAACTCTAGAGGAGAACATAAGCAGTAACCTCTCTGACATCGGCCATAGCAACTTCTTTCATGACATGTCTCCAAAGGCAAAGGAAATAAAAGCGAAAATGAACTTTTGGGACATCATCAAAATAAAAAGCTTCTGCACAGCAAAGTAAACAGTCAACAAAACAAAGAGGCAACTCACGGAATGGGAGAAGATATTTGCAAATGACACTACAGACAAAGGGCTGATATCCAAGATCTATCAAGAACTACTCAAACTCAACTACCAAAAAGAAAAAAAAAAGATGATCACATCAAAAAATGGGCAGGAGACGTGAAGTTCCTACTTGACATATAGTTGGCTAACAGACACATGAAAAAATGTTCCTCATCACTAGATATCAGGGAAATTCAAATCAAAACTGCATTGAGATACCACCTTATACCAGTCAGAATGGCCAAAATGAACAGGACAGGAAACAGCAAGTGTTGGAAAGGCTGTGGAGAAAAAGGAACCCTCTTACACCATTGGTGGGAATGCAAGTTGGTGCAGCCACTTTGGAAAACAGTGTGGAGATTCCTTAAATAATTAAAAATAGAGCTACTCTATGACCCTGTAATTGGACTACTTGGTATTTACCCTAAATATACAGATGTAGTGAAAGAAGGGCTCTATGTACCCCCATGATCATAGCAGCAATGGCCACAATCGCTTATAACCCCCTAGCCTACCTGGTGACATGTGGTCTCTAGAGGGCACTCAAAATGCATAAATAGTATAGCATTAAAAGTTCTTAGAGCTGCCAGAGTAATATGCAGAGCTGGCAGCTTTTGTCAAAAAGGTCTAATTGGGGACTGCTGGCTTATGCTCTCCCAGGGTAGTTTGGGGTGGAAAAAGTCCTCACTTGTCAGCCTGTGATCACAGCTTAGCTGTGATCATACTCCCAAGGTAGAGAGTTGTGTGCTGGTAGTGAGATTTCAACATTTCTTTTACCCATAGCTTCCCTTTTGTGTCCCAGAGTCATGTAGTAGGATCAGAAATTTGGAAAAGGGTGATTTGAGGGGAGGTACAAAGGTGTTCACTTTATAATGAGATTTATAGGTGGGGGCAGGGAGGAGAATATGAATGACCTAAAATGGAGGACATATAGATATTCAAAACATCACTGGACTATGCTAAGTGATCGTAGAGCCTCCGGAAAAAGAGTCAAACTAATGATGCCTTGTGACAAAGTGATCTTAAATATTCTTCAATGACCTGTGCAGTGAGAGTTTGTAAGAGTCCAGTTTCTAGATAGGAGCTCCCAGCTTCCTTCTCTGTTCCAAGACACAGCAGGGCCCATTCCTGCTAAAGGCATCTCTGGCCCTCAAATGACCCAATCACTGATAAAAGCCTTCTTCTTACTTCCAATTTCTGTAAAGCATAAAATCTTAATACTTTGAGATTTAATTTGGTAATCACCCCCACAGTTTGGTTGGTACTCATCCATCCCTACTACTTCCCTACTACCACCAAATAAGGACTTTAAAAGTCACAAGGAAAAGAAGCTATCTCCTAGAGATCACTATCCAGGCATGGTGCCCTGCTTTGTTTTTTTTTTTTTTTTTTTTTTTTTTTTTTTTTTTTTTTTTTTTTTTTTTTTTTTTTTTTTTTTTTTTTTTTTTTTTTTTTCTCAGACGTAAGTCCAGCAGAACATAAATCTCAAGAGAGAAGATGACTATCTCTCTGGGCCTGTCTCCCATATTGTAAAGGAGAGAGTCTCAGTGGGTCCATGCTAGTGTTAAACCTCTTCTGGAATGCTAAAGACCGCCAGCTGAACTTTTCCTGAGAGTCTTTTGAAGTAAGGAAAGGGATAAAGAAAACATGAGAAGGATATAGAGACCTTTAGAGAGATATTATCACAGAGGGACTCAACATTCTGGAAGCAGTCCTTACTTGCTGCAGTCTTTTGTCTGCAGATGGTGATTACAGATACCCCAGAGCAGAAAATAAAGATCCCTTCCCAGGTTTATCTCTCCACACTATTCCTGGTTCTGACTATATTTAAATATGTACAGAGAAAAGTGGGCATTTCTTTCCTCAGGAGTCCCTTCTCACAGAATGGCTCCTAAGAAATAATATGTAATTTTTTCTGGGCCAACTTTTCTTCTACCTCTGCAGAACTGGAGTTGAGTGAGGAAGATACTGTCACTAAGAGGAGACGTGGGTCTAAGTATGTTGAAGTTATGAATTTCCAAAGAGGAGTATTTATTATATTTCAAGAGAAAATGCAGGAAAAACCTGTAGTCGGAGAAATCAGACATCTGATGATTTTACCAGCAGTTTGGAGACCAATGTTGGTTCTATCCCAGTTGGCTCCTGAGTTTGGCTTGTTCCAGAAAGTAAGGTTTGAAAGAGCAGTGAAGCCCTGGGCCCAGCCCCAGGCTCTGAGGGAGAGGGGAATAAACTGTTCACTCTGACTGATGTAACTATTCCAAACCTAAATTACAGGCTTGACACACTAGTCAGAAAGGTCTTGTTTCTTGCTACCTCTGCCAAGGTAAAGTGTAGACACGGACTACAGGGCTAGCACTGAATACAGGGCCATTTAAGTGTGAGTACCCAGTGCCACAGGAATGAAGAAGTAGGGAAAAGGGGGCAAACACAAAGTCTCATTGATGGAGTCCAAACTGGCCACTGTAGCATCATTTTGACCCTCTGTCAACTCAATGCATGTGTGTACACACACATATATAACACACTCAGGCTGTGGTAGCCAGGAGCAAAGAGCAAGGGGGGAAGGAGATACTTTTAACCCAAGAGAGATTTTCTGTGGTACCTTATCAGAGAGAATAGGGTAGGGAATCCAAAGATTTTTCAGACTGAAAATGCTTTCATTACACTTGTCTGAAATCCCAGGTCTTGGTCAGCTGAGGCTGCATCCTCCAATGGTCAGGTATATGGTAACCTGAAGGGCAGAGTCTCCTTCCTGGGATCAAAGAGCAAGGTTGGGGGGAATTTATTTATCCAACTGCCTGAAAAGTTTAAAGTGCTAAACAAATGTCAAGAACAGCAATTTTTACTTCACTAATTGGATTCTGCTTATTGGACATAAACTCAGTACTGAAAATAATTGTTCCAAGTCAAATAAGTGTACTAGTTAATCTTCGGGGTTTTTTTTCCTTCTACATTAGGAAGCTCTTTGAAGAAAACATTTTCTAAAAGTTAGCTGGAGGTTTTTTTAACAGCTCCCAGATTTAGCTGGAAATATTAGATTTCTGTCACTGAAAGAACCCTATGAAACACTTTAGAAAAGCATCCTCATGTTATGAATAGAGAAACTGAAACAAAGAGAGGGAACACATGGGGTTAGAAAAGAAATCAAGTCTAAGGTCAGTGACTGAGAAAGAAGTTTGACAATAAAAGACTCCTTTTTAAAAATATTTTATTTTATTTTATTTTTGGTGTTCCAAGATTCATTGTCTATGCACCACACTCAGTGCTCCATGCAATTCGTGCCCTCCTTAATACCCACCACCAGGCTCACCCATCCCCCACCCCCTCCAGTCCAAAACCCTCAGTTTGTCTCTCAGAGTCCACAGTCTCTCATGCTTCATCTCCCTCTCTGATTTACCCCAGTTCACATTTCCTTTCCTTCTCTTAATGTCCTTAAAATGCTCCTTTTGATAAAATTCAGACCATTCCTTGGTCCAGTCCCCTCCCCAAGAATCAGGAAAGAAGTAAGGATGGTTGTAAGGACAAACCCTAACCCTTTTACCCAACCTTGACAATTCAGAAATAAATCTTCCAGCCCAAGAGGAACACCCTACCTTGATGTAGGAGGCCCTTAATTAGAGGCAGATGACAGTAAGATAAAAATTAAAGCAATAATAACAATATCTCAAACTATAACAGGTATATTGATTTTCTAACTTAAAGTCTTCACTCTGTACCAAATGTTTCACACACAACTTCTCATTTCATCCTCACATTCATTATTCAGGGTAGACTAGGATACCCCCACTTTTTAGATGAAGGAACTGAGATTTTAAAAGGTTGAGTAACTTGTCAAAGAGCACATAGCTGAAGAGTAGATATGCTGGTTTTGAAAACCAAGTCTAGCTGAATCCAAGGTCTAAGAGCTTAATTATTATTGTCTCCTTTATAGCAGCTCAAATGCCACCTCCATTTGACAGCTACCTAATCCTTCCAATGAAGAACCTCTTTCTTCCTCTACTGAATTCCTGTGTCATGGCTTCCTGTCTTGTATTCTCATTATTTGTGCCTATGTCTTATTTCTCTCATAGGATGTAAGAATCTTGAGAATATGAGCTGTGTCTTGCATGCGTGTACACACACGTGTGTGTGTGTGTGAGAGATCAGCACCTAGCCCAATGCCCAGCACATAGAAAGTACTTGTTCTCAGTCAATGTTTGTTTTCATAAATGTTTGTTGATGGCCAATTGACTGAAAGATATTACCAAAGATATTAGATTTGCAGAACAGCTATGAGAAAATTCCAAGTTGAACTCACAACCCTTTCTACAAGCTTAGAGTATAAAAAACCATCTTTAAGCTCTACCTAAAGGCAGATCCCTGGTATCAAACCCCCAGTGGTGAGATACCCCCTTACCTCCTCCATCTCCATGAAAACCCCCATTCTATCCTTACCTTCTCCTGGGTGTAAAAAGGATGGTCACAGAGTGGCTATATGGATGACAGAGGCAGAAAGTCTGCCCTAATTCTAAACAGGAGGCTTTGGGTCACCAAACTCTTCCAGACCTCAATGGTGGGTGCTGGTGACATAGGATGATCATCCCATTTGTAATGTCAGCCAAGCAATTGTGGATCAGATTTTAAAATCTACATAAGAAATGAGAGATTGGCCCCTTACATTTTACTTTGCAGGAAAACTAAAGCCAAAAGAGGGAAAAGGGCTGCCTCAATGTCTCAAGCTCATTTGATGGTCAAAGCAAGGCTAGATCCATAGGTACCTTGTCATTCAACATGGGGCTATTTCCATCCCACCACTCTGCTCTTTCATCAAAAAGGTTTCCAATAATTGTCATCATAGAGATAATTTTTTGCTATAGTGCTCCTTAAAGGAGATTTGAAAAATTGTACAATAGTTCCACTTCCTACAATTAGAAAATTGAGACCTGGAGAGTGAGCTCTCTCTTCTAAACCCATCTTTGGGGTGGGGGGATAGATGAGCCTGGTGGTGGGTATTAAGGGCATGTATTGCATGGAGCACTGTGTGGGGGGCATAAACAATGAATCCTGGAACACTGAAATAAATAATTAATTAATTAATTTAAAAAATAAACCCATGTTTGATTAAAAGGAAATTATTTTATAAGGGGAAGGAGGAGGGGAAAAAGCATTCTAAATAAATCTGCCACTTCTCCATGTGTTTTCTTGGTCCTCCCCAATATTAATTAAAGATGGTAGTGGGTCACAACCCCCTAAAATGTCTTACAAAACACACATCAAAGTTGTACAAACCTTCCAAGCTGACTGCTGCTACCACATCTTATGTTCTCTGAACTCTTTGGGGATCTAGGGCATACCTTCAGCTTTGCCACCAGGGGGCCATCATAGGATTATTGAAATAACGTGGTTTTTTCCTCATCAGAAAAACAACAAGAACCTGTGTTGATAGTAAGATCTGTATAGTGACTCTAGGAAGAATCCATATTAAACCACGTGCCATTGAACAGTTTATCTATCCTTTCTAAGCCTCAGTTTCATCAACTATCTCTTGATATTCTTCTTATCCACCTTTTACCTGTCCAGTAATCCTTCATCTGTCTATCTACCAACCCACATATCCCTCTGTCTGCCCATCTGCTTATCCATTATATGTTAAGAAGTTAAGAAATATCTCTGGGGCCAAATTTCCTGGCTTTCAATCCTAGATATCCTTATTTTCCAGCTCTGTGGTGTAAGGCATGGTACTTGGCCTCTCTGTGATTCAGTTTTCTTATCTAGAAATTGCAGATGATAATAGTATCTGACATATAATAAGCACCTGAAGATAAATGTTGATGGTTGCAGTTGCATACCCACTAGTTTCTAGGCACTTTTCCAGGCTTTGGGAATTCGAAGTTAATAAGTCATGTCCCCTAGACTTCCAGAGTTCCATGTAAATGAGGACAGAAATAGAAATCAACAAATAGATATAGAAATAAAAAAATTATGATTAAGTATGAAAAGTATCCTAATATAAGTTTTCACAAGGTAGAATAATGTGAAAATATCTGAGGGACCAAGATTTTGGGGGCTGGGGTTGGGAAATGCCTTATTAGACAACATTGTAACTGGGTCTTAAAGGGCAAGCTGCAAGAGATTCTGTGAGAAAATAATTCCTGAAGAAGTGGACAGAGATGCCAGTGTGTGGTGCATTTAGAGAACTATAGATCACTCAACATTGCCAGTAAGCCAGTCCTAGACTAGCAGGATAGATAGATCAGAAAAGACACCAAAACCAAACTGAAGAGTTTGGCTTTTACTCTGACATTAGTGGGGAAAGCGTGCAAAAAAGACAGATATCATATGATTTCAGTTGTATGTGAAACTTATATAAGAAAACAGATGAACATAGGGGACAGGAAAGATAAGGGAAATAAGAAAACAAATAGATGGAAACAAACCATAAGAGACTCTTAACTGTAGGAAACAAACAAATGTTGCCTCTGGATCATAACCTGAGCTAAAGGCAGGTGCTTAACCAACTGAGCTACCCAGCCACCACTTTATTGTGGTTTTGACTTGTATTTCCCTGATGGCTAGTGATGTTGAGCATTTTTTCAATGTCTGTTGGCCATTTCTATGGCTTCTTTGGAGAAATGTCTGTCTATACCTTCTGCCCATTTCTTGACTGGATTTCTTTTGTTTCTTGGGTGTTGAGTCTGATAAGCACTTCATATATTTCAGTACTACCCCTTTATCTGATAAGATATTGGAATTATATTCTTCCATTCTTTAAGTTGAATTTTAGTTTTGTTAACTATTTCCTTTGCTGTGCAAAAGCTTTTTTCTTTATGAAGCTCCAATACTTCATTTTTGTTTTGCTTTCCCTTGCCTTTGGAGATGTGTCTAACAAGAAGTTACTGTGGCCTAGGTCAAAGTGTTTGTTGCCAGGATATAAAATCAAAGCACAGATATCAGTTGCCTTTCTATATACTAACAATGAGACAGAAAAAGAAAGAAATTATGGAATCAATCCCATTTACAATTGCACTACAATTGCACCCTAAAAATTAGAGAACACTTATAAAAGAAATTGAGGAAGACACAAAGAAATGGAAAAACATTCCATGTGCAGGGATTGGAAGAACAAATATTGTGAAAACATTTATGCTACCCAGAACAATCTACATGTTCAATGCAATCTCTATCAAAATGCCATTGACATTTTTCACAGAACTGGAACAAATAATTCCAAAATTTTATGGAACCAGAAAAAAAACTGAATAGCAAGAGAAATGTTGAAAAAGAAAACCAAAGCTGGTGGCATCACAATGCCAGATTTCAAGCTATATTACAAAATTATAATCATTAAGACAGTATGATATTGGCACAAAAACAAACACATAGAACAAGAGGACAGAATAGAGAGCCTAGATATGGGCTCTCAACTCTATGGTCAACTAATCTTCAACAAAGCCTGAAAGAGTATCCAATGGAAAAAAGACTGTCTCTTCAACAAATAAGGTTGGGAAAATTGGACAATCACATATAGAAGAAAGAAACTGGACCATTTTCTTACACCATATACAAAGATAAAGTCAAAATGGATGAAAAACCTCAATGTTCTATATACTCCCTTCTTAAGATTGCCTTTGCTACATCCCAAAGTTTTTGAACTGTCATGTTTTCATTTTTCATTTGCTTCCATGCACTTTTTAATTTATTATTTAATTTTCTGGTTGATCTATTCCTTCTTTTGTAGTATTTTATTTAATGTTCATATGTTTGTGATGTTTATAATTTTTTCTTATGTTTGACTTCATGTTTCATAGCCTTGTGGTCCAAAAATATGCATGATATGATCTCACTCTGTTTGTACTTGTTGAGGCCTGATTTGTGACCTTGTATATGGTCTATTCTGGTGATTGTCCCATATGCACTTGAAAAGAGTGTGAATTCCGTTGCTTTAGGTAGGAATGTTCTGCATATATCTGTAAAGTCTATCTGGTCCACTGTGTCATTCAAAGCCCTTGTTTCTTTGTTGATTTCCTGCTTAGATTATCTATCCTTTGTTGTGAGAGGGGTGTTAAAATCCCCTACTATTATTGTACTAGTATCAATGAATTTCTCTTATTTTGTTTTTAATTGGTTTATATATTTGGCTGCTCCCAAGTTAGGGGCATGAATATTTACAGTTGTTAGATCTTCTCATTGTATAGATCCTTTTATTATGATATAGTGTCCTTCTTCAACCCTTATTACAGTCTTTGGTGTAAAATCTGGTTTGTCTTATATAAGAGTGGCTACACCAGCTTTCTTTTGATCTCCTTTAGCATGATAAATTTTCCTCCATCCCTTCACTTTCAATCTGGAGTTGTCTTTACATCTAAAATGAGTCTCTTCAAAGCATGAGGGACTGGACTCAGAAACTGAGGGTTTTGGAAAGGAGGGGGGTAGGGGGATGGGTGAGCCTGGTAGTGGGTATTAAGGAGGGCACATATTGCATGGAGCACTGGGTGTGGTGCATAAACAATGGAACACTGAAAAAATAAAATAAAATTTAAATTGAAAAAAATAAAAAAATAGGGACGCCTGGGTGGCTCAGTTGGTTAAGCGACTGCCTTCGGCTCAGGTCATGATCCCGGAGACCCGGGATCGAGTCCCACATCGGGCTCCCTGCTTGGCGGGAAGCCTGCTTCTCCCTCTCTCACTCCCCCTGCTTGTGTTCCCTCTCTCGCTGTGTTTCTCGCTATGAAATAAATAAAATCTTTAAAAAAATAAAAATAAATATAAATAAATAAATAAATAAATGAGTCTCTTGTAAGCAGCATATTGATGGAGTCTTGGTTTATTTTATGCATTCTGATACTCTGTGCATTTTTATTGGAGCATTTAGTCCACTTACATTCAGAGCAAATATTGAAAATATAAATTTAGTGTCTCTCCCCATTTCTGGTCTTTGTTACTTTAGGTCTCTCTCCCTTTCTCTCTCTGAAAGGATCTTCTTGAATATTTCCTGCAGGGCTAGATTAATGTTGACAAATTCTTTTCATTTTTGTTTGTCCTTGTAAGTCTTTATCTCTCCTATTCTGAATGAGAACCTTGCAGGATAAAGTATTCTTGGCTGCATATTTTCCCCATTTAGCATGTTGAATGTATCATGCCAGTTCTTTCTGGCCTGCAGGTCTCTGTGGACATGTCTGCTGTCAGCCCTATGTGTCTATCCTTGTAGGTTAAGAACCTTTTGTCTTGAGCTACTTTCAGGATTTTCTCTTAATTTCTGAAATGTGCAAGTTTCACTATTATATGTTGGGGTGTTGACCTATTTTATTGATTTTAAAGGGGGATTCTCTGTGTCTTCTGAACTTGAATACCTGTTCCCTTCCTCAGATTAGAGAAGTTTTCCATACTTTTTATTTTCATATAACCCTTCTTTCCCTCTCTCCCACTTTTCCTTTTCTAGTACCCCTATTATCCAGATATTATTTTGCTTTATGGAATCACTGAGTTTTGTAAGTCTCCCAGTGTATGAGTTAATAGTATCTTTCTTCTTTTCAGCTTCCTTATTTTCCATCATTTTATCTTTTGTATTACCTATTCTCTTTTCTGCTTTGCTCACCCTCAGTTTTATGGCCTCCAAATGGAACAGCATCTCAGTAATAACATTTTAAATTTTTGGATGTTTAGATTATAGTTCTTTTATTTCTGCAATGGTTCCTCAGAATAAGAAAGAACAAAAACACAAAGTAAAATAAAATAAAATGACAGAAAATAAAAAAATATATGTATAACATATATAAAAATGAACATTAGAAAAGAATAAAAAAGAATTGAAAAAATATGAAAACGACTGAAAAAATAATACTAAACAACTAAATAATAAAAATACAAAAAAATGCTATATACTGTTTACTCCAAAAGCTGAAGCTTTGCAGCCCTCTATGATCAATAAACTTGGTGTGAGCCAGTTGTTTGTGCTGGTTCTCTGTGAGAATGGCCTATTGTGCTCTTAGCTGGATTTGCACTATTGCAAATGTGTGTCCCTTGCACAGGGGCGAGCTCAGTGTGAGCAGCTCTGGATTCAACTATGTGGTGTTTTGCTCCCTGAAGGCTTTCAGCACAAATGGGTAGGATGAATATGGCTGCTCCCCACTCTCTAGCCCCTAAGCTGAAAGTTCTTGCCCCCCCACTCATCAGTGAGCCCTCGCATAAAAGCAATCAATCACTGTTGTTTCCTTAGTTTCTGTCCAAGCTCTATGTTCACCCAGGATGTAACTGAGCATTTTATTTAACCTCAGGAACACAACTGAGTTTCAATACTTTAAATTTTATGGACACCTGCAGTATGGACCCATGCTGCTCCTCCCAGGGGATGGGGATTCTTGCCATGTTTCTGACTTTTGCTGGACCTCTCCCAGGAAAGCAGTTGCATTCACTATGCAGTGGTTTGCAGTTTATGGTAACATAGATCAGAAAGCCAGCACCTAGACTTGCTGTCTTCAGCTGGCTTCCCTGCTCCTATTCCTGGGAACTCTGCTTCACTCAGGCACCACCCATTCTTCTTGTGGCCCTGAGAATCCTGAGAACACACTTTCCCACTTGGAATTCTACCCTGCTTTGTCACCTGAGCACCTTTAAGCCAGGGACATTCCCCACTGTAATAGACTTCTAAAAGTTCTGATTTTTCATTACTCTGCTTATAATACTTTCAGAAGACTCCTTAAGCAGGCTCCCTCCCCTCTGACGTATCCTCAACTATATCACCCTGGGTTCAAGTTTCTGCACCTCCTACCTTCCAAAAGGTGGTTTCTTTCCTACTTGTAGACTTACATTTTTTTTTCGCAGATCTCTAATTGATTTCGCAGGTGTTCAGAATGATTTGATAACTATCTAACTGTTTACATTAGAGGACACAAACTTAGGGCCCCTTACTCCTCCACCATCTTAACTCCTCCTGGCTGGTTCAGAATCTATGGTAAAGTGCAGCACAATGCCAGCACCAAGATTTGCTGTCCTTGGAAGAGGTCTCTCTTCCTATGCTAGAGAACAGAGCAACATGTTGGCACCTTCCAACTCTATTGTCACTGGAAGGGCTGAGCCACCACTCCCAAATGCACTACACAATGGGAACTGTTTCTTTCTGTGCAATCCAGGGGATCCTCAGACTACACTGCCCACTCCCAAGCCTCCACTCTCCTTCCCCATCCAAGCACTACTAAGCTCACCAGGTATGACCTAGCTATGGTGTAGACTTCTAAATCTTCAGACTTAGAGCCCCACCACTTATAAAAACTTGCAGTAATTAGCCCCTCTCATTTTCCCAATCAATGATTTTGGGAAGAGTCTTTCTTGTGCAATCACTCTGCACTACTTTCACTATTTCACTATTTCTCTCTCACTTTCTCCATCTTTCTTTCTCCCTATCTCTCTCTCTCTCAAGAAAGACAATTATCATATAATTCCAATCATATGTGGAACATACGGAAGGGCATGGAGGACTATTGGGGAAGGGAGGGAAAACTGAAAGGGAAGAAATCAGAGAGAGAGACAAACCATGATAATCTTTGGACTCCAGAAAACAAACTGAAGGTTTCAGAAGGGAGGAGGGTGGATGGATGGGATAGCTGGGTGACAGGTATTAAGGAGGGCAAGTGTTGTCAAATAAATAAATAAATAAATAATCTTTAAGAAATAGAGAGTGTGTGTGTGTGCGTGTGTGTGTGCGCGCGTGTGCGTCAGGGCTCCCTCTCTTATGAAGCTCCCACAATTCTTTTCTTCTTCACATCAACTCTCTGTGGTTCCTACTTTCTATAATATGGTCACTTTTATACCTGTACGTGTGCAGTTTTATTTTTCTCTAAGTCTTCAGATCCATTTCTTGGATCTTAAGAATGATTTTACATTTATCTAGCTGTGTTCATGGGATGGGGCAAGCCTAGGATTCCCCTACCCCTCCACCATCTTAACTTCTTTCCTAAATAACTGGAATTTAAATAAAATCTTGAAACTACAAAAAAGAAAAAGAGAAAACTAAAAAATCCCCACTCTGTTCAAATAACACTTTCCACCCAAGCATAAGCACATAAAATAATTCGAAGCAGGATTGCTCTGGATAAAGTGGGCTTTAATATCCTAAGGTACCTCTGAGTAGGTTCCATCAAACCCAAAGAGTTCAAAATCCTTACTCTTGAGCATAATAGCTAATGAAAAGTGACCTTTTAGCCCAAATGGCTATTCTTAGACTTGTGTGTTGGGAGTAATGTTCCACAGAAGACCATGCATGTGACTTGCTTCTGCACTTCATATTAGGTCTCTGAATACACATCACCTCTTCAGAAAAAACTTTCTTGACCACCCTGTCTAAAATGTGGTTAAAAATTAATAACATGAAGAGGCACTTCTCCATAGAAGATATACAAACGGCTAACAGACACATGAAAAAATGTTCAGTGTCACTAGCTATCAGGGAAATTCAAATAAAAACCACTCTGAGATACCACCTTACACTAGTCAGAATGGCCAAAATTAACAAGTCAGGAAACAACAAGTGTTGGAGAGGCTGCAGAGAAAGGGGAACCCTTTAACACTGTTGGTGGAATGTAAACTGGTGCAGCCGCTTTGGAAAACAGTGTGGAGATTCCTTAAAAAATTAAAGATAGAGCTACCCTATGACCCTGCAATTGCACTACTGGGCATTTACCCCAAAGATACAGATGTAGTGAAAAGAAGGGCGATACGCACCCCAATGTTCATCGCAGCAATGGCCACAATCACCAAACTGTGGAAAGAGCCAAGGTGCCCATCAACAGAAGAATGGATAAAGAAGATGTGGTACATATATACAATGGAATACTATGCTTCCATCAGAAGGGTGAATATCCAACTTTTGTAGCAATATGGACTGGACTGGAAGAGATTATGCTGAGTGAAATAAGCCAAGAAGAGAAAGTCAAGTATCACATGGTTTCACTTACTTGTGGTGCATGAGGGGTAACCTGGAGGACAGTGGGAGAAGGAAAGTAAATGGGAATTAGGGTAACCCAGGGAGAGAAACAAAACAACAGAGACTTTGGACACAGAAACAAACTGAGGGACTTGGAGGGAGAGGGGTGGGGGATGGGAGAGCCTGGTGGTGGGTAATGGGGGCACCTATTGCGTGGAGCACTGGGTGTGGGGAATGGGGAATGATCTTGGAACACTGGAAAAAAAAATTAAGTAACAATAAAAAATAAATAAATATTCATATGTTATATATTATCTATCATATTATATATAATAAATTATTTTATTAAATAAAATAAATATGGTTAAAATGAAATATAAAGTATGGTTTTGTTCACGGTTTACCATTCACTGCTCAGATCAGACTGTCACACTATGGACAAGGAGAAAAGACACATCTCATTGTCCTGAGTGTTCCTACAGTTTTCTGACTCTTTGACTCTCTATTATTCTCTCTCTCCCTCTCTCTCTTTCTCCACACACACACATCAATCAAAATACGACAGCAGTTTATGATATGGTCCAGACTAAAAGTGTTCTAGGAGTTGACAGAAGAAACAAAAAAGTATCTTGCTGGTGGAGCTAGTTGGCTTTCTTAAAAAAAAAAAAAAAGGTGGAATCTGTTATATGCACTGAAAGATGAGCAGGAATTTAGGTGGAGAAGACAATGATGAAATGAGGGCAAAGAGCTTGGATCCTGAAATTATTTAGCCTTAGGTTCAACCTTAGAGGTTTAAGATACATTGACACAAGTAGAAAACACACAAGAAAAGAATCATCCAGGGGCGCCTGGGTGGCTCAGTTGGTTAAGCGACTGCCTTTGGCTCAGGTCATGATCCCAGAGACCCAGGATCGAGTCCCACATCGGGCTCCCTGCTCGGCTGGAAGCCTGCTTCTCCCTCTCTCACTCCCCCTGCTTGTGTTCCCTCTCTGGCTGTGTTTCTCTCTGTCAAATAAATTTTAAAAATCTTTTAAAAAATAAGAAAAGAATCATCCTGTTTGATTGTTTTGTTTTTCCAAAGAGGGAGAGAAGCCCAGATCTCTATCTCTGGATCTCTATTTGATCATAGGCTCAAGGAGTTCTTCAGGTTCATATGAATGCATTGAAAGTGAGGGACTGGGCAAATATTGGGGTGTTCAAGAAAAGGAACCAGTGATGCCTGGTTTCCCATCAGTTAGTTGCATCTGATCATTTAGGGAACCTCTTAAAGCAGTTATCCAGCTCTACCATATAACTACTGAATCTGAATGTCCCTCCCCATCATTATGCTTCATCACTCCAGTCCACAATGCCTTTTCCCTTTATTACTTCAAGATGAAGCAGAACCTAAGTCTCACCAGGTCCTTAGAAACCACCTAGTCCAAAGTCTTCCATAATTCTTGTTGGGAAACTGAAGTCCGGGGGGGGGGATGAGACTTCAAAAGTTAGTAAGTTATAACATTTATAATATTTTGAAATATTCAGCCTTTCTTCAGGGGTGTCTGTGTGTGTATGCTTATCTGTATACGTGCATATGGAAAAAAAGAAAGAGATCATCTATCAGCAAAAAGTAGATGCACTGTCTTTGTTGAATGACTTGCATCAATTCAATCTTTCCTACTGAGCCATGAATATCACCTCTTGATTAGGATCTGACATCTTCCTATCTCCAAAGTAGCAGGAATGTGCATATAAAAACATATACACTGATGCAGATTCATAGGCCTTGGTGTGAGAAAACCAATACTGGAAAATCTAGAGCAACCAAAAACTCAAGAAACCAAAATAGGAAGCCATTAATTATGCTAAGAAACTGCTGAAAAACTTTGCCAATACTTTTTAGAGTCCTAGAATTTGCTGTCCAGCTGCTTGGCCATGGGGGGGGGGCAGTTATTAGAAGCCTTTCCTTCTCTAAATGGATGCAAATCATATTATTATTTTTCAAATCCTTTCATTCTTCACTATATTTCTGGGAATCAGGGATTTGAGTCTGAAACAATGTCTCCTAAACCCAAACAATGCAAGATATATTTTTATTCTATTGAATTTCAGAAAGCTGAAAGAGGGGCTGGATAAAGACAGGGGCAAGGGTGAAAAAGCAGGCCACAGCTAACAGAAAATAAATCTGCTTGCCTAAGGGTCTCCCCATAGACCCTGTACAATATTGCTGTCTTTGAGGGAAAACAGACCTCAAAATCTGTCATACAGTGGAATCACAGAATAAAACACAAGTGCTGGGGAAGCACAAAGGAAGCAGAGTCAAGCCAACTAAAAGGTCAGGGAAAACATTCTAGAAGAGGTGTCATCTCAGCCAAGTGCTGAAGAATGAAAGCCAGATTCTGGGGAATAGGTAGGCAGTCCCTGTAGATGGAGTAAAATTTCCATTTTGTTCATTTTTATACTATATATTTTCCTGCTGAAACTGTTTATTAAAAGTATTTAACCTTATTTCTTACAGTGTAAGTAAAATAGCTGCTTCAAAGTTTTTTTTAATAATTCCAACACCTGTGTCATCTGAGCATTGACATCTCTCTAATTTCTTTGTATAATGAGTTATTTATGAGATAATTTTGGATTATTCTCAAACATTTTGAATATCATGACATGACACTGTGTGTCGAGTAATTCGTATGGAGAACATTACTGGTTTTTAATTAAGTTCCTATTTTAATTCCAGAATTATTAATATACAGTGTCATATTAGTTTCAGGTGTCTAATACAGTAATTCAACAACACTATGCATTCCTCAGTGTACTCTTTAATCCCCATCACCTATTTCACCCATTCCCCCCCACCTTTCCTCTGGAAACTATCGGTTTGTTCTCTATAGTCAAAAGTCTGGTTCTTGGTTTGCCTCTCTCTCTGTCTCTCTCTCTCTCTCTCATCTTGCTCAATTGTTTTGATTCTTAAATTCCACATATGAGTGAAATCATGATACTTGTCTTTCTCTGATTGATTTCATTTAGCATTATACTCTCTAGCTCTACCCATGTTGTTGCAAATGGCAATATTTCATCCTTTTTTGATCATCGAATGATATTCCATTGTATATATCTATATCATATCTTCTTTATCCACTTATCTATCAATGGACACTTGGGATCCTTCCATAGTTGGACTCTTGTAAATAATGTTGCAATAAACATAAAAGTGCATGTATCCCTTTGTATTAGTTCTTTTTTGGCAGGGGAAATAGTAGTACAATTACTGGATTATAAGGTAGTTCTATTTTTAACTTCTTGAATAACCTTCATACTGTTTTCCACAGTGGCTATACTAGTTTGCATTTCTACCAACGGTGCATAAGAGTTCCTTTTTTCCATGTCCTCACCAGTTGTGTTGTTTTTTTTATTTTAGCCATTCTTTTTTTATTTTAGCCATGTGAAGTAATATGTCATTGTAGCTTTTACTTGCATTTCCCTGATGACATTGAGTAATGTTCAGTATCTTTTTATGTCTGTTTGTCATTGTTTTTAATTTTAACAGGCAATCCACCTGATTAGATTAAGGCCAAAAATTCTAACCTACCATTGTGGGATGTGATTCTAATGTCAATTTAGTTTTAAGTGTTTGCAATATTATTCATATCTGTCCCATGTCTGTGCCACCCAGTGGCCAGTTTGAGATTTAGGTGGGCATCAATCTTGTAGTTCAGTTCATGTTTGCCATTTAGGATTAGATCTATACATACACAGCCCTGGGGTAAGCCCATATAACTTAAGGGATACATTTCTTGACCTCCCCCATTTATGTGATTTCTACATTTTAGATCCTAGGAGCACTGCTTCCTGGTTTTCTAGGAAGAAGCCTGTGTTTTAGAAAAACTACAGGGGAAATCACTGCTGGATCAATCATCTGATTTCCTTTCCCAATATGCCTACCTGTGTTTACTTTTTATACTCAGATTGATGCTTTACACAGTCTCTACAAGGTTTTCAGTGGAAAAGACAAAAATTGGTGGGAAAGACAGGGTGTAGTATACTTAAAATATGTTTAATGGAACCAGAACTTGTCAGACCTTCAACAGGTAAAATATATAAGCTTTGCTGATTAATTAAGTATAGGATATGAGAGAAAATGAAAGGAGTCATGGGTATACATCAAGGTTTTCATCATGGGTGAGGGGTTGGTGTTATTATTAACAAACATAAGGAGTTTTTATAGGTAGGGCAGCTTTAAGAAAAATCCAACACCTTAGCAAACTGGTTCCAAGTTCCTGTTTCCTCAGGAAACATTTAAAAATCAACCAGAAACTGTCTGAAAAACTTTGTTAGAGTTTAGGAAAATAATCAAAGGATTATAGCAACCAAGTGAATTCTCAATAAAAAACAGATATCTTGGGGTGCCTGGCTGGCTCAGTTGGTTAAGCGACTGTCTTCGGCTCAGGTCATAATCCCAGAGACCGGGGATCGAGCCCCACATTGGGCTCCCTGCTTGGCGGGAAGCCTGCTTCTCCCTCTCTCACTCCCCCTGCTTGTGTTCCCTCTCTGGCTGTGTTTCTCTCTGTCAAATAAATAAATAAAATCTCTAAAAAAAAACAGATACCTTCAAAATTGCAGGAAAGTTTTGTGGCCTTTTTATGCACTCTTTCTACTATTCCCTCTCCAAAGTGGCAGTGGTTTTGGTATTAAATGAGTGTAAGTCTGGATCCTAGTTCTCACTCACAAGCCAAAGGGAACAGAGAAGACTATTTGCAAACAACTGTAGAAGTTTATTCTAACCTGCCTGGGAGATACCTGAAGGATCACTGCAAGATGCTTATCTTGATTTTCCATAATTCATAAAAAATAGCATACATTACATATAGGAAAAACAAAGCAAATTATAGACTCTCAGACATGAGGTAAGACATGATTGGGACATTTCAAGAGGCAATATGAGGCACAGTCGACATCCTGAGGTTAGACTTTTTGGGAAATTATGCCATTCAAAAGCAGTCATATGTATGAGGAACTTTAGGAAACCATGTACATGACCTCCTGGTCAAGATGCATACTCAAAAAAAATCATATGAAACCTTAAGCAGGCTCATCCTTAGGTTCAGAGCAAACATCACTGAATTATAGGAGTGACACAGCACAGCACAAATCCACAAAGACTTTGAGAGGTTTCTGTTTTTTTCATGCTTCTCTTTTTTTTTGTTTGTTTGTTTGTTTATATGTTTCAGCTGCTGGCATTCAAAGTACTCATTCCACAGTTTCTCAAACAATAATCTGCAAAAAAGAGCTTGAAATGCTTTTAAAGAGACAACTAAAGTCTTCATTAATTAAATTAAAAAAAAACACAGCCAATCATCAGGATGTTGGAGAATCTCATCTCCAGTTACCACATTGTTATAATCAAATGCCCAATATTCAACACCAACATCATCCAAAAAAAACCAACAAGCCACAAAGGATACAAAGACATAGAAAAACATGGTGTATTCAAAGAAACAAAATAGAAACTGCCATTGTGGAATCACAAATATTAGACATACTAAAAAAAGACTTAAAATAATTATCTTATGTATGCTTAAAGAGACATAGGAAAACGTAAAAAAAGAACAAAAGGATATCAAAATGACAATATCAACTAAGAGATAGAAATTATTTTTATTATGTTACTTACCAAAGTTATTAGTTTTTTTAACAAGTTTTATTACTTGACATTTGAACTTATGACTTAAACAAAAATCAATTTTCTAGTGTCAAAAGACAAACACCATAGTTATTAGTTTTTGATGTAGTGTTTCAAGAACATTGTTTATATATAATACCCAGTGCTCCATGCAATATGTGCCCTCCTTAATACCCGTCACCGGGCCAACACATCTCCCCAACCACTTCCACACTAAAACCCTCAGTTTGGTTTTTGTAGTCCATATTCTGTCATGGTTCATTACCCTTTGATTCCCCCCACCCTCATTTTACCCTTCCTTCTCCTAATGCCCTCCATGCTATTCCTTATGTTCCACAAGTGAAACCATATGATAACTGATATTCTCTGCATAACTTATTTCACTCAGTATAATAGCCAGGCCCATCCATGCTGATGCAAAAGTCAGGTATTCATAATATCTGATGGCTGGGTAATATTCTATTGTATATATGGACCACATCTTCTTTGTCCATTCATTTGTTGAGGAGTATCTTGGCTCTTTCCACAGTTTGGCTGTTGTGGACATTGATGTTATGAACATTGAGATGCATATGCCCTTCTTTTCACTATATGTGTATCGCTGGAGTGAATACCCAGTGTGCAATAGCCAGGTCAAAGGGTAGTTCTGTTTGGAAATTTTCAAGGAACACCGAAATTGTTTTCCAAAGTGGCTGCATGAATTTGCATTCCCACCAACAGTGTAAGAGGTTCCCCTTTCTACAAATCCTCTCCAACATTTGTTGTTTCTTGCTGTGTTAATTTTTGCCATTCTGACTGCTGTAAGGTGGTACATCAATATGGTTTTAATTTTAATTTCCCTGATGGCTAATGATGAACACTTTTTCATGTGTCTGTTGGTCATCTGTAGGTCTTCATTGAAGAAGTGTCTGTTCAGGTCTTCTGCCCATTTTTTTTTCATTTTTTTCAACTTTTACTTAAATGTTTTTATTTTCTTTATTTTTTTATTTATTTATTTTTTATTGTTACTTAAATTTTTTTTCTCAGTGTTCCAAGATTCATTCTCCATTCCCCACATCCAGTGCTCCACGCTTTAGGTGACCCCAGTACCCACCACCCAGCTCTCCATCCTTCTAACCCCTCCCTCCAAGTCCCTCAGTTTGTTTCTGTGTCCAAAGTCTCTGTTGTTTTGTTTCTTTCCCTGGATTACCCTAGTTCCCATTTACTTTCCTTCACCCACTGTCCTCCAGGTTACCCCTCATGCACCGCAAGTAAGTGAAACCATGTGATACTAGACTTTCTCTTCTTGGCTTATTTCACTCAGCATAATCTCTTCCAGTCCAGTCCATGTTGCTACAAAAGTTGGATATTCATCCTTCCTGATGGAGGCATAGTATTCCATTGTATATATGTACCACATCTTCTTTATCCATTCTTCTGTTGATGGTCACCTTGGCTCCTTCCACAGTTTGGCGATTGTGGCCATTGCTGCGATGAACATTGGGGTGCATATGGCCCTTCTTTTCACTACTTC